>RCUC01154394.1:0-55432 GCA_003697995.1 Taxidea taxus jeffersonii
CCATCAATCCTTCCACCCTTGGATCCATCCATCCCTCTATCCATCCATCCACCCATCAATCCTTCTACCCACAGATCCATCCATCCATCCATCCATCCATCTATCCCTTCAGCCATCATGTGTTCATTTGTTCAAAAAATGGTTATTGTACACTTCCTATGTACAGATACTATTGTAGGAGTGAGGCAGACAGGGTGAATGACTAGATGAGATCCTTGCTCCTAGATAGCTCACATTCTACTTGGGGAAGACGGACAATGAACAAGTAAGCAAACGTGCGCACGGAGTAATTTTCGATGTTGATGAAGGTGAAGAAGAGCCTAAGTCTGGTGTATGTGACAGAGAGAGGCTGTGAAAGGCCAGTTCCCAGTGGCATTTGACTTGATCAATCAATGGGGCCCAGCCATTTGAATGCTATTCCAGGTAGAGAGGACAGCAGATACAAAAGCTCCGAGGTAGGAATGAGTCTGGTGTATCTGAGGAAGGTGGGGGACCAGAGCTGAGAGTAAAGGGGAAAGAGTTCAAGGTGATTGGTAGGTCTAGATCAGGTGGGCAAAGGTGAGGAGTCTAGCTTCTTCCAAATGCAAAAGGGGAGCCAGTGAGGTACGGACATGAATTTCTAGTTCTTCTGGCTGCTTTGTGGAGGGAGAATGGACTTCAAAGGGAGGGGGTCAAGAAGTCTACTTTAGGGGACACGACACCTCAGACCAAGGTGGTGGCAGAGTAGATCCAAGTTGCTCAACTTACTTTGTGGGGAAACTAAGGCCTGGACCCTCCCCAGTGCCTTTTCCTTAGTTGGGCTCAGAAGTACCTACTGATGGGCTAATGGGATTCCATAATTCCCTTTCCAATAGCTCGAACTAACCACCTTCCTCTTCCATCCTAATTCTCCCTCTCTTTGGAGAGACTCATCTCAGCCTACCACGCCTTGTTCAGTTCACACCCTGTAGACAGACCAGCAGTGGGGAGAGACAGTTGGGGGGATACTGGGAATGGCTTAGAAGATCGGGCTTTAGCTTCAGCTCTGCCAGCTCTGTACTCTGTGGCTTTGAGCAAGTGCCTTCCCCTCTCTGGGCCTTGCTTTCCATCCCCATAAAGAGGAGCAGAATTGGATGCTCTACTGAAGGAGGCCCTTCCCCACTTACACAGGTTAATTACAGCCCCTCGGGCTCTGCAGGGAAATGGCTGAGGGTCTTGCTTTGGCAGCCTCATTTGGGGGCTCCCGGGCCAGTCAGTGTCTGGCTGTGTTCTGGGCTCTAACACATTCACGGAAGCCCAGACACCGTGATTTCTGAATCAGACTGACTGCCGCTCCCTGTAAGACCTTGGACCAATAGCTTTACTGTCTCGAGTGTGGGTTTTGTGTCTGTAAAATGAGGATGCTAACGGGGCCCTAATTTCAAAGCATCTGAGTAGTCACAGCTAGGTGTGCAAAGCACGTGGTTGGGAGGGAGAAGGTCTTGTTCTGGCCAGCTCGCCATGGGGGTGGGTGAGGCCCTGACACTCAGGGGTCAGGGCCAGAGCTAGGGTGAATGACCAGCTACCCACAAAGGAGCAGGCACCTGTCTTACCTCCAAGGCTTCGTAGTACATATCTTTGGCCTCCACATCTGTCTTGGCTGACATCAACCAGGATTTGATCAAATATTCATAAAAACTGTCCCCGAGGCCTCCAACCGAGACGTGGTCTGTGAGGAGAGAGAGGACGGAGCATTACCTCCAGCTGCTGAGGCTGCCAGGCTGGCCCCCCGGAGGGAATGCACCCGGGCAGCAAGCCCCCCGTCCCCCAGGGGCCACGTGTGGGTGGGGAGCAAGCATTTCACCGGCAGCCTCTGAGCCTTTTGGGAGCAGGGGCAGACAGGAAGCCCTGGGCTGAGACTCGGGGAACCCAGGGCCATCCTAAGCACTGCTGTCTGGCACACGAGTGCACGGCTCACCCAGGTGTATAAATCATGTCGCTTTAGCAGGCCAAGGACGGCAGGGCCTCTGGTTATTAACTGTAAATGAGTTGCATTTCTTTAAAAAGATAATCTGGTGGCAAGGAGTTCAGAGATTTTTATTACCCGGTGACAAATATGGTAATTAATGCTGGGCAGGTTCATAAAAGGCCACGGAAAGGAGGGACGGGAGGCTTAATTGAGTCAGAATATGGAGCCACTTGGAAAAACTGAGCTTCTGCTGAGCAGACTAGGGTAAATGGAGTTTCCAAGGAGCAGGGGGCTGGGGAGAATTGGGTCTGAGGAACCCGTCTTTGCCCTGGGGGCATCTGCGTGGAGTGACCCCCACAGGGCAGGACTGAGTGACTCCGCCAGGCGCCATCTCTGGAGAAGGATGGCCAACCAGGAGCACTTAACCAGAGAAGCGACACAGGGACAGCACTTCACGCACGTGCTTTAAAAATTAATAACAGGGAAACATAAAGGCATTTAATAGCTATAACAAAGAGCAAACTTCAGTTCCCTGTTAAGATGCACTTAAGCAGAGAGACAGAGAGGGGAAGGAAAATGGGAGCAGAGTAAAGCGGTGTGGGGCCGCCAGAGAGGGTATTTCCAGCTCCTCTGGAGAAAGCAGGGATAGGAAGAGAGAAGGGAGGGAAAGTCCGCGGAGGGGAAGAGAGAAAGGAACAGAGAATCCATCAAAAGCTGTCATTTCTCCAGGGTCTACTGTGGGCTCCGGGCCTTCCTGTACTATCTGTAACAACCTCCCAAGAGCCCCGCAAGGTGGGCACGGCCAACCCCTCTTCCGGAGGGGACAACTGTGGGCAGGCCTACAGAGTTCCTCCACGGCCACCAAGGTGGCAGAGCTCTCGCTTTCTGCCGCTTTACAGCTAACCAGAGCATGAATGCATGCTGCTTCTCTGCCTAGAGATAGAAAAGACAAGTGTGAAGAGAGCGGGACCAAAAGTCGGAGGGTAAAGACAGGTGGGGACCAGAAAAGTGGGCTGAGAGGAATACCCAGAGTAAACCAGCTCCTTCCCGCCCCATGAATAAATCATGGCCCAGCAAGGGCTCAGGACTTGTAGAAACTGGAACAGACCAGAGAAATCCTGAGCCTCGGGAAAGTGCAGGAGGGGATCCGTGGGGGCTGGATCCTGCTGTGTGAAGAGAGACTCAGCAACACAGCACACCCCCAAGCCCCCCCATTGCTACATGGCGGACAGAGCACAGAGGAAGGCGCAGGAGCAACGCCAGGCCCTGCGCGCAGACGCCGCGTCGCAGCTGGAGCGCAGGGGGTGGGGAAGGCTGCAAGTCAAACCAGGCTGGCCTCTGCTGAGGAGACCCCCCACAGCTCACAGCCCACAGAAGAGGCGCACAGGCCGGCAGCAGGGGGGCCCTGCCATCTCCACACTCCTTTGGGCCTGCCGCCTGTCACCGTTTTCTCTGCCACCCAGACACTCCTAGCCCCCCGCCTCCCTAGTCATCTTTCACCTGTGGTGACCCCTCCACCAGGAACACCCCTGCCGCCCCTTGCATGGCTAGCACCTCCTCACTGCTACACCCCAGCTCAGGCATCCCCTCCGCAGAGAGGCCTTTCTCGGTTATTCCCATAAGCCTGCTCACCGTCCTTCCCTCCGGGTGGGGGGGACCATGAGGAGCAGGTGAGAGAAGGTGTATGCAAATCTGGCCCCATGGCGCCTCACGTGGGAAGCACTTCGTGGCAGCCGATCCTTCCATTGCTGGGTGTGTGCCTTGCCAGGTGGTGTCAGTGTTTGCCTCCTCCGCCAGGCTGTGGGCTCTCTATGGGGAAGGGGCGAGTATAATTCGCATTTTATGCCCACTGACTGTATAGCACACTGTGGACACCCAGTAAGTCCCGAAGGAAGGAAAAGATGGGAGGTTTGAGCTGTGCTGGGAAGGGCCTTGAATGCCAAGCCAAAGAGTTGGGACTTCATCATGTGATTGCAGTGTGTCTAGGATGTGGCTGAGGGTTCCACCTGGTGGGTATGTGCAGGAGAGGGGAGCCAGGCCCTGGGAGTTCTATGGGTGTTTGCGACAGGACACCCTCTTGGGGATATGTGAATGATTCTCATTTGGAGGTCCCACTGCTTTCTGGCTAGTGTGTGCCTGTGGTGTCCTACCCAGCACGGTGTGGTACGTAGAGAGCCCAGAGTGGGAACTGGAAGACACAGATCTGCCATTAGCTCAGGGCAAGCCATTTTCCTCTCTGGGCCTCCACCTTTTGATCAATAAAATGCAAGAGGAGCGTGAATTGGTGTCCATGAGCCTGAGCAGAGATGGGCCCTGCTGCTTGCTGACCAGGTACATCAATACTGTCACCACACTTGGCAGCAAGAGGTGGTCACCATACAGCCTGGGAACTGGCTGTGTGGTGGTAGGAAAGTACCAAGAACCCGGGAGAGGCTGCCAGGCTGGGGCTGACGGGCAGCTCACACTGCTAACCCCACTGGGGAGAATGTGGACTTGCCACACCCTCCGGCTGAGGAAAGTGGGGGATTCAGGCAGCGGACCAGGCAGACAAGTCCCTCCAGGGGCCACACGGACTGGCAGGCAGCCCTCTGAGCTCTACGTGGCTTTGCGAGGATGGGTCTCGTCTGTGCCAGGTACCAGCAGGAGCCTGGTGGACTTGTCCTGGCCATGAGTCCTAGTGGCAGGGTCTTGGCCTCCCCCCCCCATTACCCTGCAGTTCAGTGTCCAGCAGGAGTGGGGGGCAGCAGGAGCAGGGGCATGGGACCCGGACACAGCCCCAACTCTCCCTCCCTAAGTTACAGCTCCTGTGGTTGCAAATGGGCTAACCAAGGATTCAAGAAGAGGAAAGAAAGTAAACACACTGAGCTTACACAAGTTGGGAATGTTCCCATCCGTTGGAAAAACACACAATTACCAAAAAATCCCATTGAAACCACAGAGAACCTGAGATGAACCTGGGTGCCGGAGGCGGGGGTGGGGGAGGAGGCAGGCAAGTTCCCAAATGAACTGGACTCTAGCTTTCCCTCTGTCCTTTAGCAGGCCTCAGATTCATGTTTTATTAATATGAAACAATTTTCCATATGTGACCGACTTTGCTCAGCCCTCTGACCCCTGGTGCAGCCTGAAAAGAAAGTTCTGCTTCTCAGCAGGGCGGGGGTGGGGAGGCTCCCTGGAATTTGCCAAGGTAGCTGCTCAGACAGGGAGGCCACACCCCTCTCCCTCCTGATGGCTTCTGCTGCGCTGTCCCCGAGCAGCTACAGCTGGCCGTCGGGTAGTTTATCTCTTTACCCAGTCAGGCCTCGCAATTAAAAGCAGTAACAGTTATTGAACTGTCTTCCCATGGCTATAATCTGTAATTCAAACCTTCATTTTCTCCCTGCACTTTTGGATTTGCCAGTGTGTTTTGGTTAAAAATACTTTGTATTTCTGTAAGTGGTTCTTGCAGGAGGCCACCTGGGGGTGAGGTCATCACGGGAGGAAAAAGTCCTTGGGTCCCATTTTCTGGGCCCCCTGGACCTGCAATCACAGAGGCCCAGGGTTGCGAGAATAAGGCCTCTGCAGTTTCTCCCCAGTGTCCCTGCAGGCTGGCCTGACCCCCCAGGCCCTGCTTGCATGCTTTTACTCGTTACCTTTTGGCACAACACATATCATCTTTGGAAGATGAGCTGTAATCCATTTCCTGGAGCTCCTGACCATTACTCCCTCATCTCTCCATGGTGCACAAAAAAAGCTATCTCGAGCTCTTCCCCCATTTGCAAGAGAGGAGACCAAGGCTTGTGATGAAGGGCATTTCCCGGAGCCAGGCAGTCATCAGTCTCCCGTACTTTGCCCTGAGCCCTTGCTGATGTCATAACAACTAGGGCTGGCGGCAGGGGAGAGGGAGAGGGCTCCTTGTTTCAGCAGAAATGGTGGAGGCATTGGGGGACGGGGCAAGCCCCTAGAGGCAGGGCCAAAGGCACCTGCAGCCACCAATTCGCACTGTGGCCTCCTGGCAGGAGCAATCCCAGGGTCCTGGGAGACTTTTCCACACCCTCCAGCTTGCATGTCCCCACAAGCCCCATTCTGTTTCGGTGGGTGGAGCTGGGGGCTATCACTGAGGTTCCCGGGCCCACGCCCACCTGGTTGAGGCACAAGCCTCTGAACAGAGAACAGAAGGATTCCCAGTGCCCATTCCAGCCTGTGTAAGATACAGCGGTAAATTCATGATTTTTATATCACTATATAGTTCGGCTCTGGATTAAAGCTGGAGGTAGGGCACCTGATCCAAGGGGCTGGGAGAGGACACGTGGTCTTTCCTGGGGCCACCCCTGGAGTAGACAGATGGTTCTATGTGGAATGGCCCCACTAGTTTGGGGGATGGCCAAAGAAGCTTCAGTTGCACCCCAAGAGATGGAAGCCTGGAGACAGGGAGCGTGCAGGGGATGCAGAGGGCAGGCCTTGTGATGGGGCAGCCACCACACACATCACATTGGATGACACAAAACACAAGGACAGTGAAGACCCCACAGTGGCTGGCAGGGCGGGTGGCATCCACGGAGCAAAGGCTTCGCTGGCCTGGGGCTCTGACGAACGTGTCCCTGCTCACTTGGCCCAGGTGCTTCCCACGGGATCCTGGTGGCAGTGACCGCAAAACGGGCGGCGGCTTCCCCATACTCACGCTGCATCCAGTTCCCACTCACTGGGCTCAGGAAGTTGGGGTAGAGGCCGAAGGGCTTGTTGATCTTCCTGAGGACCTTTCGGATGTTCCTGACCTGCCAAGAAATGGACAAGAGACGCACCTTCACTTTCCGGAAGGAGCCAGCAGCGCTCAGCCGCTGCCGCTGAAGGAGGGAGCTTATTCCGATCCGAAGCGCAAACCACTCAGCGGAGGCAGGAGGGAGAGCTGCGCGACCCACAGTAGGCCGCAGCCTAGAGGAGGCGAGACAGCCACGCCCTGGGCCCACGTGTGAGGCACGGCAGGACACGGCCACGGGGAAGCCTGGCCACCGCCTTTGCACTGACCCCTCCACCTGGGGCCCTGCTAGGCCTCCCACACTCCCCTCACTTCACCCCTTCCTCACTGTGCATTGCTTTCGAGGAAGGGCCTTTTCAGGTTCCTATAAGTGAGAGTGGCCCATTGGTAAGAGCTGCGGGTAAACTGCCTTTTACTAGGTCAGAAATGGTCAATACCAGCAATTTCATATGGTTCCACCGAGGAATAAGTTATTGTGTCAGACATCATAGGAACCATTGCAGAGGAAAGGCCTGGGCTCCTTCACACCCCTGCCCTAACATCAGCTGTTAACATTTCTCAGTCCTGACCCAGACCCATCACCTGCATCACCTCGGAACCTTCGATCAACCCATCTGGTACTGTCTCTGTGGAACAGGGGACAGACCCACATCCCGGAGCTTCAGCGGCCTGCCCGTGGTCAGAGTTCGTAAGTGGCAGAGCCAGGACACGAGGCAGGGCTTGGCTGGCCACACGGAGTAGCCCTTGTGTCCACACGGGTCAGGGCAGGGACTGTGCGGTAACACGCGGCAGAGGCTGCCCGGCTGGAGCAGGAAGAGGCTAGTTTACAGCCTCCGGGGCTACAAAGTGCGAGAAGCGGGAAGGCTTTATCCCTTGGGGTCTGCTCTCTGGCAGGACACATAATCCCTCCCGCACAGAATCCTCGAGAACAGCAAGGCCCTCGGGGACAGTACTGTATCATGCTTGTAGATTTATCTACAAGGCGAGGAGCAGGGAGAGCAGCCTTTCAGCTGTCAGACCTTTCTTTCCAGGGAACGGCACTTTGCTTTACCACAGGAGATTTCATATCCATTTACGTTAACGGAGTCCATTATCGGGGACAGGAATGTGCTTGTACCTGAGTTATTCTCGACTGTCCTGGTGGTGAGCAGTGAAGCAGGCTAAATTAGCTCCCCTGGAGGGTACGGGTGCTTCTAGAATTTGGGCCAATTTGTTGACTGCCAATAATTGCCTCTGTGGGAGGCATGATTGGGGGATGAAAATAGCCGGAGAATATAAATGTAGAGGGAGACAGAGAGACAGGCAGATGGACTCGAGGGGGAAAGCCTGAAGCCTGTTATACTAATCTGGTCTTCAAAGAGCGTGGGCTTTGGAGTCAGAAAGTCCTGGGCTTGGATCCTTATCACTTACCAACTGGATGACCAGGACAAGTGACTGAACCTCTCTCAGTTTCCTCCTCTGTAAAATGCGGGTAACAAGAAGATCCACCTCAGGGTCTGGAGGGGTGGATAGAAACACTATAAAGGTACCCGACACATAGTGAGTGCTGGGGCAGTGGTAGCAAGTTTGTCCAGACTAACCAGGGACTAGAGTGAGCTCTCTGTCCTGCTCCAGCGTGGGCCAGCCACAACCTTCCCAGTGAAGTCTGACTCCAGAGCAAGGGGAACAGGGAGGCTGGGGGAGGTAAGGCTTGGAGGTTGGAAAACGGATCAGCAAATAAGACCCATCAGGAAGTGGGATGGAACTTCTTTCATAAACTTGTAAGGTGAGGTGTCACAGGGTGCCAGGGTCCTCCCAGTACAGGCTCTAAAGGCAGGTCTGACGTGACAAGCTATTTAAGGGGGGGTAGTGAACCCCAACACAGAGGAAGTGATCAAGGGGCTGAAAAGCTCTTCTTGAGCTTCCCAAGAATGCTCAGGGAGAGTCCCATACTGAATAAGCAGTGCTCTTAAATCTGGCATCAAAAAGCACATGGGTGCTTTTTAAAAATGCAGAACCCCTTCTTCCGGAGGGCTTCACAGAGGGGCAGGAGCGGGCAGCTGTCAGGCGGGCTGACAGCCTGGAGGCCAGCTCTCAGCACCCCTTGTGGCCTGAGCCAGCCTGGTAACAAACAGGAAGGGCAGATGTGTGCCTCTGCTGCAGAGTGGAATCGCTTTGCCAGCCTGCTGACAACGTGAGCTAGGCAGGCATCTGGAAGGAGAAGGCAGCAGATCGCACATGAAAAAGTTAACTGTCTCTGGAAAGGGGCCTTCTGCACCCGGTGGCCAATTCCTGCCAGTGGGAGCGGGTGCCTGGATTTCAGTTCATGCACTCTCTCCGGGTTCCACATGTGTGCGGCTGCCGCCGAGCTGACAGCCCAGGTGAGAGCCTCACTGGCAGCCTCATCTCTTCCCTGCCCCGGCAGAACCCTGATGACTCCCTGCGCCCACCTTCCTGCCACCTGGCTTCGGGCACGCACACACAGGGCTCCTACAGGCAGCGACGGGGTGTATTAGTGGTGACCAGAGGCCCCCCTGCTGGTTGGGAACCTGCTGAGTGGGGAGAAGAGGGAGGAGCCATTGGGGGTGGGGGAGCAGGGAGGACACTTGCCTTTTCTGCGAAGACCTGGTTGCCAGAGAGCTCGGTCAGGTGTAAGAACTCCAGGTGCAGGGACCCAAACTCAGCCAGGATGCTGCTGCTCCCGGCCATGGCCCAGCCCCAGCTCCTGTTGGAGCCACTGTGAAAAGACAGAAGTGCCCCTGTCAGCCTGCTGCTGCTGGGGCTGGCTCCCCTGCTGAGAGTAATGGGGGGGGGGGCTGCTCAGTGCAGGGGCGGGGCACCCGCTCACCAGGCCCTGTCCTGGGAGCTCCCGCCATCTGATCTCCGTTACTCCACCCTGGGAGTCAGTACCAGTAACAGCCCCAGTTGCTGATGAAAACACGGATGTCCGTGAACCGACTTGCTGAAGGGGATCTGAACCTAGCTAGGCCTGTCTACCGGCACTATTCTTTGTTTCTATCATCAACCAGCCCCTGGGAGATGTGTGGGCTCAAGGACAGAGGCAGAGCTGCCTTGGTGGCCAAGATCGGGCACCCAAGTTACACTAAATTTATAGGTGATATAGACAGTGCTGTCAGGGACCATAAAGACCCTGTGGGACGCTTTCTGTCCTCTGGCTGAAGGCCATCTGGCTGCTACAGTCTGTGGCGCTGTGGCGGGGGGGGGTACACTGCTGTGGCTGGGGTCAGAACGGGGGCAGATGAAAAGCAGGGACCCCACCTTCTTCCCGCTTCCACCTCTTTGGGTATTTCCCTGAGTTGGGGGCAGGTGGGGAGGGATGGGCTGCATAGAGAGGGGAGACTTGGCTCGCAGATAAAAAATAAAAGTTTCTGTGTACTGAGCCACTATAGATACCAGACACAGGGTCAAGCTGTTTGCATCTTGACTTCATTTAAAGCCCACAAGGTAAAGCACCATTCATCCCAATACATGAAGAGGAAACTGAGGCTCAGAAAGGGAAGTAAGTTATCGGAAGGTCGAAGCTGGTAGATGGTGGAGGCCAGATTCAGACTGGGCTCTGTGCATCCCCTAATGGTCTCCCACCCAGATGGCCCCACATCTACCCAGAGGGAAGGGGAAGGTGTCCCCTCTCTGTCCCTCTTCCCCTCAGGCCAAGTGAGACTTTTCTCTCCAGCTATCTCAGTGGGAGCCGTGGGTACCCACAGAGGGTTTCCTTAATAATGGATGCTTCCTACCCTCTAAGAGACATTCAAGGTCAAAACAGCCACTAGTCAGCCAGCTGTCTTTTGTTCTCGGTTTCCCCCACATAAGCCTCTCCTTCCTCTCCCTCCCTTCCTCCCTAGTGGGCTCCCTGCAGGGGGGCCAGCCTGGCAGACATGCAGACGGGGGCTGGACAGCAGCAGGCAGTGGGTGGGCGTCTTCCCTCTCCTGCTTGTCTTCAAATGCTGGCTGCCGTGGCGCCCAGCCGGGCGACTTCAGGCAGGTCGGCTGATCTCTCTCGCCCTCAGTTTCCTCATCTGTTAAATGACAGTACCCACACCTCACAGAGCTATCAGGAGGTATAAATTAGGCACATAATTACTGTCATTTTTCACATTATGTAATTACATACATATAAATCATGAGTTTATAGTTTATCAAAATTATTGTTTGAGTTACTGAGTTCCTGACGGGTGCCAGACATTGTAGTGTCTTATTTTATCTTCACATCTTCACAACTTCGGAGGTGAATACCACGATTCTTATTTCATAGGTGAGGATGCTCAGACTCAGAAAGGGGAAGACAAGACACTTCTCCAAGGTCACACAGCAAGGAAGAGAACTGGTAGAGCTGAATCCAAATCCAAATCCAAATCCTAGGTACTCTGTGCCCCAAATGCACCTGTTCTGGGTGGCATCCAGAGACCAGGAGGGCTTCTGATCAGCTCTGTGAGGTCCTGGGCTAATAGAGGCTCTGCCCCCTGCCTCCCTCCCAGTCTGGTAAGCCTACACGTGGGTCTGCATCCTGTGTTCTCTCCCCGCAGAAGGGGTTGCTCCACAACACCCCTCCCCAGCATGGCAGAAGCTCCCATGGGTACATGCATGTCTGTATGTGTGCTCGCGTGTACGGTACAGTTGTGAATGTCAGAGCCGGAGAGACCTAATTCTAACCTCATTCCACGGGTGGGTGACCTTGGGTGAGCAACCTCACCTCTCTGCCTCAGTGTCTTCCCTGGTGAAATGGAGTCCTTGTGCCACTGTGAGGCTGAAGAGAGAGAATCCAGATCATGTGTTTACATGGTGTGTGGTGCACAGTGAATGCTCCAGAAACACGAGCAATTACTAAGATGTGGCTATCTGTGTGTGGTGGAAGCGTGTCTACACAAATACATGTTTGTGTGGGAGTGTGTGGTGGCAAGAGTGTGTGTGCCACGGGCGAACCTGCGTATCTCAGCCTGCTGATTCGGGTGGGTGGCAGCCGAGGGTGTGTGTGTGACAGATTAATCCTTGGACTGGACACGGCCACTCTCTCAGATTCAGTGGTCCCTGCAGGTCAAGGTCACAGCTGTCCCCGCCTCTGCCTCCCAGACGGGAGGAGCAGTCAGGTTCACCTTTTTACCTATCCCTCCTGCTGGGACCAGGGCTGGCGGGCCCCGGGCTGGGTGGCAGTGTGCAGCCCAGCTCCCACCAGCAGGCCCCCTCCGTAAAGAGCAAACTCAGCACCCTGCCGGCTATAAACATCCCTGACATTCCCCCGGCTGGAACAGGGAGGCGTTTTTTAGCAACAGACTCTCTTACCCAGAAAATGAAAGGGAGGCATTGCCAGGAAATATGCATATACATACATATGTATACAGCACCCGCAGCAGGCAAATAGCCTAAAAATAAATGCTATTTTCTTAATCAGAAATGTCAGGATCTGTGCACAGCCGGTCCAGGCTCTGAGGGACCGGGGTAAGGCAGGCAGCCCGCACAGGGCCACGCACAGATGCGGGAAGGAGGGCTGAGCTGAGGTCCTCTCCCAGACTCCAGGCAGTGAAGACTGAGCCAGCCCTGGGACAGAGAGCCACAAAGACAGTGTGTTTGTGCCCCCCACACCGTGACATCCTTTCTCCACGATCAGTGTTTGTGGGACAGGAATCTGAGCAGTGATCCAAACATCCGGCTCTGAGAAGTCAACCCTAGCATGGAGAATGGGATTCCACTGGCTCCAGGGCCCCCTGTGGCCTATAGTGAGACTTATATGAGGTTGCACCCCAGGAATGCTCTCGGACCACAGAGACAGTAAGGGGTGGGACCCAACAGGAGAGTCGCCTCTCCTCTGTGAGGTCCCAGGCCGGCCGACCTGAAGAGTGGGACCTACCCAAGACCGCAAGGAAGCCGAGGCAGAGGCACAGAGGCGCTTGACCAGAGCCCAGGGCCCCTGCTTCCCTCCCAGGCCACTGGCGGGCGCTGCTGGTGGATGGAGAGTCCTGAGGGAAGACATCACTTCAGGAGATGGAATGGGGAAGTCTGGTGAGATAGAAATACTACAACCTTCCCCCCAGACTTGGGGTTGCGAGAGAGCCTCCAGAACGGCCCCAGGGAGCTCCTGGGTGCCTTCTGCAACATCTCCTGGGGGTCTGCTCCTGAGGCAGAGGGGTGGCAGGACTCCTGTCCGAGGGACAGCCAGGAAGGCCTGAAGAGCAGAGATTTCAGTCTCTGACCAAACAGGCTTAAATCATATCCCCAGTTACCTAGCAGCTATAAGACTTTGGGCAAGTTAGTCGACCTCTCTGAGACTCTGTTTGAATAATGGGGATACGAAAAATTTCTACCCTCAAAGGGTTTCTACTCCTCAAAGGAGTGCTTAGTGAGGCAACAATGCCAGGCACGTGGACCTGCTCAGTAAGTGGCCGGCCCAGCGGCATGGCCGATCTCTTATCCTGCACATAGTCCCGAACACGAGTATTTGCTGAAGGAAGGAGCAAAGACTTAGACACGGGTCCTGCCCTCAGGAAGCTCCCAGGCCAGCAGGGAACACGAAGAGGCATGTGACGAGGCCAAAAGGAGGCAGATAAATTGCCTGGAGGCCAGGAGAGGCTTCTGGTTTAAATGGCCCAGATGGCAGGGCAGCTGGCCTTTGGTGGCCAGGGAAGCTGTGAGAGGAAGGTGACCAGTGGAAGAACAGAGTGAGGAAAGGCAAGACAATGGGGCACTGGGGGTCCCCAGGAGCAAGACTCGTGCTCATAAAGATTCATCCATCATTAAGCTGGCTGGCCATTAGTTCTCTTGACTCTGACCCCACCCCTTCCCCTCTCTGGGTCTCAGTCACCACATCTGGACAACGGGTGGATATAAACACACTCCCATCCCTGTGAGAGGGAAGGGCAGCCTCATGGGGGGCAGGTAAGCACCCCCAGGCATTGGGGCTGAAGCCAGCCCCAGACCCTGCTCTACCCTTCTCTCATTGCACAGCCCAGGTCCCTTCCACTCTGACATTCTGTGACTTAGTGGCTACCCAGAAAGTCTTTAGTTCACAAACTGGATTAAGCAATAGATCAGGAAGGAAAATCATAGAAGCAGCCAATAAGAATCAATGTTTTAAAACCAAGTCAGTAGAAAGAAGCATTACTGGTGGTTTCTTTGATTAGTGGAACCACACAGGAGTTTTCTCTGTGGCATATTCTATACTTTCTGCAATGAAAACTTATTATTTTTAAAGAGGGGGTAATTCCAATAAGTATTATTAAAAATGGAGTTGGAAGTCCAGGTTTGTGCCCAGGAATGGCCAGCTACTGGCTTATGCAACCTGACTAGGGCATTTCTTCCTTGGAGTCCAAGCTTCTGGGTTCTGACACTGGGCTCCTGAGATCCAGCCCAGGAGTCCCTCTGCTCAGGGTCTTGAGACCCCTTAGCAGTTTGGGGTACCTCCTCATGGCGGGAGCATGTGATGTGCCTACCGGCTCCTGACCCTAGCTGGGCACACCTGTAGGGCTGTGAGTCAAGGCAGTGTTAGGGGACAATCACAGACCAGCTGCCCCCTCCCCACCTAGGGAATATTGGGCCTTATGAATCCTAAGCCCAGGTTTTGGTGACAAGCATCAGCCCTGGAGAGCCCTCAGCTAAGGCTAGTCTCTGCTGTGCCACTGACTCGCTGTGATTCCCACGGCGGGTCCTGTCCTCTCTGTGCCTCAGTTTCCGCACAGATGCACCGAAAGCCACAAGCGGGAAACCAGAAGACGGTCTACCTTTTGAAGTTCACAACACCTTTTGGGATACCCGTGGGGGTGTTGAAGGCCGGCAGAAGCTTCTCTCCCAGCTTGATGGCCTTCACTCGGAACACCTGTAAAGGAAGCAGCACGGGCATCGTGAATGGGTCTGGGTGGGCGTGCTCCTGCTGGCAGAGGGGCCCAGGAGCTGCAGGCTGGGGGGTGGGTGGGAGGCGAGGGTTCCAGTCCTTGCCTCATGGTTCCACTGCTGGGAGCTTCTCAGCAAAGTGCTGCCGCCCCATGTGCAAAACCAGGGGAAGGGTCTTTCCCCCTTGATGTTGTGAATCTTCCCACCATTCCCATTTTACAGACCAGAGAAGGTGAACAGTTAAACTACCGACATGGGGGCCAAGGAGCCATAAGGAGGCCAGGCCTCAGGGCCCTGCTGGAGGCTCTGACCCCCTCATACTGTTCTTCTAATTCAGAAGCACCTGTGGCCTTCTGATACTTCAATTTCCCTCTCAGGCATCTATTCTAAGGAAACAAATAATCAAGGATGTTGTAAAGATTGAACTTAAGGGCTATACATTCCAGCATCGTTTATAATAGTGGGAAAACGATGATATTCTAAAATCAAACAATATGGAAGTGGTTAAATTAGGACTTATCCATGCAACAGAAGACCAGGCAGCCACTGGAATGATGTAGACGATTACTTCATAACAAAGAAAGGGTTTGTAGCTTATGAAAAGAAAAGTATAATTAAATAGTGTAATTCAACTTCAGTAAAAATTACATGCACAACGGATGCGTGAGGAAAGGCTGGGAGGGAAATACACCAAAATATTAATGCTCTCCTAGGAGTGCAGGGCAGGCTCACAGAGGAATTTTCTTCCTTTGGCTTATCTCTCTTTCTGTGCTATTTTTAATAATAAAAGCATGCCCACAGTAAATATTATTTATTTTTTATAACATGAGATGTAAGTTCCTTAGCAACTGCTCTGGGTGGAACAACACGTTTTCTTTTGCTTCCAAGCTCGAGGCCGATCCAGTCTACCGACCTCCCGCGTGCGGCAAAACCAAGTCTTCTTGGGTCCCGGGCCCCAGTATGGGCCCCTGAATGGCTCAGGCAGCTGCGGAGGGCCTGCAATGGGGAGTCTGTGGGGCTAGCCGGGACGGAAGGAGGCAGCGGGGCCTCTGAGGGCAGCTGTGGCTCTTGCTCGGGAGGGGAGAGATGGGGAGGGGAGAACTGCACCTGGGGCCTGGCAGGGATGGGCAGGAGAAGAGGACAGTGTCCCGTGCCAGACAGTGGGTTCCAGGAGTGGGCGCAGGGGCCACCCACATCAGAGTCCCGGCGGGAGTTTCTCTAGAACCCAGATTCCAAACCCTTGGCCCAGAAGCCACCGGTTTAGCAACAACAAAGGGCTCTCCTCTGAGGCTCCTGATAGTGTCACTTGACCCCCGGGGAGGCCGAGCAGTGCGGAGGAACCGACTTGCACCTGAACCCACTCCGGGCAGCTGACCGGCTGCAGTCTGCCCCGAGGACTGCAAGCTGTGTCTTCTTAATGCTCTTAGGAATTTCCACGTCTCCACCTTTGGAAAGCCCGTCGCTGGCAGGCACTGCAGGGTCTCAACCCCACCAGGAAGGATGCTGAGTGAGTGTGTGTGGACCAGAGGGGTACCACCGGCAAAAGAAGAACATGAGTCCTACTTATTCTCTTGGAAGTGAGTAGGTGTGGAACAGATTCTGAACCCGATTCCACTCTGTGTGTGTGTGTGGCGGGGGGGTGTTTCCCTATACCAGCAAGCAGTTCGCCAGACACCAGCTGGGTGCCCTACGATTCAACTCAGTTCTGACACTATCTTCCTGGAGACAGCATCAGTTCCCACAGTTTGAGGACTGAGTCCTACGAGACTGCCGCACCCCTCCCCCCACCGCTCTGGACACCAGTCCTAAGTCGAGCCTGTTACCTGTGCCTCTGCACACTGTCTCCGTCTAAGTCAGAGGTTCTCACCAACCCCTCTGTGAGTTTGATTAATTTGCTAGAGTGCTTCACAAAACTCAGGAAATATTTTTACTTACTGGTTTATTATAAAAGGATGTAGCCCAGGAACAGCCAGATGGAAGAGAGAGGGCACGAAGCCTCCATGCTTTTTCTCCAGGACTGGAGCTTTCCCCAAATCTCCCGGTGCTCAGCCACCCTGGAAGCTCCATGCCCCAGTTCCTTTTTGGGGTTTCATGGAAGTTTCATGACATGGGCACGGCTAACGAGGCCACTGCCAGTTGGCTCCTGATTCAACCTCCTGGCTCTCTCCCATCCCTTGGAAGTCAGGGCACAGAACTGAATATAACTATCCTCTCACCTTCTGGTTGATTCTCCTCCTGGCAAGGAGCCTCTATCCTCAGGTGGGGTCCAAGAGTCACCCAATTTACATAACAAAAGACACAATGATTGCTCTCAGTGCTTAGGAAATTCCAAGGGTTTTAGCAGCTCTGCCAGACATGGGATGAAGACCAAAAACATATTACTTATTATAAATCACAATGTATCACTATGCCAGGCGTCTCCTCTACGTGACCCAATAACCTTG
Organism: Taxidea taxus jeffersonii; assembly: GCA_003697995.1. Taxonomy (NCBI): domain Eukaryota; kingdom Metazoa; phylum Chordata; class Mammalia; order Carnivora; family Mustelidae; genus Taxidea; species Taxidea taxus. The sequence goes on from RCUC01154394.1 coordinate 16,922, forward strand.
TGGGTCTACCCTTGTTGACCACTCTGAGGATGACACAACCGAGACTTAGAGAAGCAATTTGCCCAAGGTTGTGGAGCTGGGAAGTGACATGAGCTGCCTGACTTCCCAACACAGAGAGATGTGGCTGCAGGCAGCCACGGTAAGCCAGTCAGGGGCCCAGAGGTTCCAACAAACAAAAGTGAGAGAACAAAAGTGAGAGAAACTAGCAAGAAGTATATTCTGGGGGCGCCTGGGTGGCTCAGTGGGTTAAAGCCTCTGCCTTCAGCTCAGGTCATGATCCCAGGGTCCTGGGATCGAGCCCCGCATCGGGCTCTCTGCTCCGTGGGGAGCCTGCTTCCTCCTCTCTCTCTCTCTGCCTGCCTCTCTACTTGTGATCTCTGTCTGTCAAATAAATAAATAAGGGGCGCCTGAGTGGCTCAGTGGGTTAAAGCCTCTGCCTTCAGCTCAGGTCATGATCTCAGAGTCCTGGGATCGGGCTCTCTGCTCGGTGGTGAGCCTGCTTCCTCCTCTCTCCCCCTCTACCTGCCTCTCTGCCTACTTGTGATCTCTGTCAAATAAATAAATAAAATCTTTAATAAATAAATAGATAAATAAAATCTTAAAAAAAAAGTATATTCTGCAGAGTGAAAGTTCTCCGGGCTGGGAATCAGAGCCCAGGTTCAGATCTTTCCACTTGGCAGCTGTGTGACCTTAGGGTCTCTGACCCTCATGTGCACAATGGAACGGCTCACATACCCTTGATGCTTCCTGGCGTTCTAGAACTGAAGTGAGAGGAGGTACATAAGGGAATGTGCTGCATGAACTGTAGAGAGCTGGGCAAAGGTCACCTGGTGTGACTGTCACCATGCTTGCCATTCTCAGGGGCATCCTGTAGGGCTGGTCTACCCAGCGGGGGGGGGGTGACTCCCTTAGGCTCCCCCTGCTGCAAAGACGGGCCTCAGCCCAGGGTTCTGGGGTCTCAGGTACCATTCCACAAATACTCCTGGGAAATCTGAAGAATGGAAAGGCTCAGCCACAGGCACCCAATGTGTGCGAGACGGAGGACACAGAGGTGGTGGCAAGTGGGGACACTGGGCCGGGCTGCATGGGGGCTGTAACCCAGGCCTGTGGCAGAAAGGCCACGGGGTCAAGCACCGACCGACTCACCACAGCCTTCAGGGAACACAACGTGAGCAAGTTCCTTCTAAGTCTTGGTTCCCACATTTGCAAGTAGGCAAAGACCCCCACCCCATGGGGTGTTTGGGGGCTAGTGAGACGGGACACATTGGGTATGGTCTCTGCCATGTGGAGGTACTACAGACAGAGAGTGACCAGCAGGGCGGGGCTGGAGGACAGGGTTGTGCCCATAACCTCAGGATCCTGCCTGCTCAGGGGTTCTGAGCCACGTGGGACTTTGTGGCCTAGTTCTAAATCACAGGCTCTCCTGTCCTCCTGTCCACATCCCAGTGTCCAGTCTGCATCCCAGAGAGTTAGACTGATGACCCTTCTAGTGACACAGGGGAACCGAAGTGACCCACGAAGGACTGCTTTTTATGTTCCCTTATCTGCCTCCACCCATGCAAGCACCTGCATCCCTGCCTTACACCTGCCTCATCCTTGTAAGGATCAAGGAGCGAATGATTTCTTTGGAATCTTCCAGTGCAAGAGATACCATCCAAGGACTGCCCAGGCAAGAATGACCAGGCAAGGTTGACTTGTGCATATCCTAGACACTGACACCAGACATCTCTATGTCAAGACCCCTTGGCTCTGAGGAATAAGTGACTTATGGAGGGCACCTGGACCCCGTCCTTGCTCTGACCAGTTCCTAGAGGCTGAGAGGACATGGACATCAGACCACAGTCCTCAACAAAAACCGCAGATCCTAAGCAAAAAAGAGACTCATTCTTCTTTTCCTTTCCGAGTCTCCCAGAGGCTGTCTGTACCCTCCCTCTTTCTGTGTCTTCAATAAACTCAGTTCTCACTTCCTCTTGGCTCACGTTCCACTTCTGTCCTGCATGAAGCCAAGAACCACCCCCGGGGGACCACCCCTCCTCTGTCCTCAGACCCAGCCAGACTATATCACTAACCAAGACCTCAAACAAGTTATCAGAATCACAGATGCTCTAAGAGGAGGGAGGGGGAGGGTCGAGCATCAGGACTGGGGGACACCAGCCGCCCCCCCTCCCGCAAATCACTGGCTCCCAGACTGACCCCTGTGAGCCCAGAGATGCACGGCTCCCTCCCCGGTCCCCACATCCTGTGGCTGCCTCCCAGAGCCATGAGCAGCAGAGAGGCTGGGCAAGTACCTTGAAGAACCTTTCTCTGCTCCATGTCACTTTCCTGTTCTTGGGTTTGCAAATGAAATTCAGGCTTCATTTGGCTCAAAGCCAAGGGCCCCCAACTTCAATTACTTGGGGACGAATTGGTACAAGTGGTAATCTCTGCGGAGGAGATGAGGCCCGAGGGAGAGGCCTGAAGTGGCTGGGGAGGGAGAGTAGGCATCTGATGCTTCTGAACCCCTGGCTGCAGACATGACCTCTGCAGACAAAAGCACTGGGGCTTAGTGGGGATTTTTCTGCGTCCCCCAGCCGCAGGGAGTGGGGATGATGTTAATTTCAGGGTGGACAGAGCAGGGAGAAGTGCAGGGAAGGGAAAGAGCTAGAGCCCAGGCATCCAGCCCCAGGCAGGGATTGTGCTGAGCAGTGTGGCCCTCTGGGTAACAGGGAGCACAACAGTGGATGACCCAGGTCCTGGGGACTTGGCCAACCTCATGTGCAGATAGTTGGGCTGTGTTTTCATGGGAGGTGACGAGAGGAAGAAGAGCCTCCCATTTCTACAGAGCTCTGTGGTTTTCCCAAAATTCTCTTGCAGTCTGGAGAATATGAGCTTTGGAGCTGATCAGCTCCGGATCAAACCTTCTCTCTCCTGTCCCATTTGGCAAGGTTTCTGTGAGCCGATCCCCATGGTGGAGAAGGAAGCGAGGCTCATGGGTGGGAGAGGACTTGCTCAAGATCACAGGCAGGTATGGTGTGGGGATAAGACCCAGGGTTTTTGACTCTGTGCCCAGGGCTCTGCCTTCTCCCCACACTTCTCAGCCCTTCCACTGGAAGCCGAGGCAGCTCGCCTGGGGCCTGAGGCCTTGCACTCAGGGCATGTGACCAACAGTGGCTCCCCATCTCCTGTTGCCGCTGGAGACCTGGAGTGGTGTCTCGCTGGTGGCTGGCTCAGGAGGGGAGCAGAGGGCTGGCGGCGGTGGACAAGAGGCGCCCACAGGTGGAAATCATGAAACAACGGTCTTGGCTTCCTCCATCCTAAAAACCAACACCTGCAAAAACCAGTCCAGCAGCTCTACAAGCCCCGGCTGAGCACAGAGCCTGCTGGGTGCTGTGCGAGGAGCTGCGTGGATGGTGTCAAGAGACTAGTCATCTTCCTTAGAGAATCTACTACCGACTGTGGGAGCCAGTGGGGCTGACCTGGGCAGAACAGAAGCATCAGACAGAAGAGGAGGAAAGGCCAACAGATGGCCCCATGGAGGTTGGGTGGACCCGGGTGGCCCCAGGCAAATCCCCTTGAATCCCTGTTTCCTCACTGGGGATATGAGGGAGTGAGATCAGATGTTCTCCGAAGTCTTCTCACACCTGAATGGTCGAGGGGCCTCAAAGGTCAACTTACCTCTTCTCCCGTCAGGTAGAAGGCGGAGAGGAGGCCTCCGATATACCGGATGTTCACCTCAAACAGGGATGCTTCTCCACTCTGCAAGGCAGCAGGAGAGAGAAGGGGAGAGTTGGGGGGGGGGACACTTGTGAGATGCCTGCTGGGCTCCAGGAGACAGCCAGGCCCTTGAGACAGGCCACTCTGGCCCCAGCCCCCAACCCTGCTGGTCTGGCCACCGTTGTGCTGGGCTCCGAGGCTTCACCTGACAGTCCAGGCTGTGCTGGGCGGTGGTTTTCAGAGCAGAAGTTGAGAGGGATCAGCACGTGGACAGCATTACGAATAAATGCTGGGTTTGGCTTCCTTCCCCAGCCCTTGCCCGAGGCTGCCAGAGCAAAGTTAGGCCTGGCAGCTCTCCAAGCGGCTCAAGAGGGTGGTGGGAGCTGCTGGCTAACGCCTAGCCTGAGGGGAGGCTTCCTTCAGGAGGCTTCCTGAGGGAATGTCCTGACTTAGCAGGAGGGCAGTGAGACGGGGCCAGGGCAAGGTTCTCTGAGGAGGTTCGGGGGCAGACGGGACCAAGCTGAGGCTGAGAGGCCGGAGTGCCAGGCACACACCTGCAGGTAAGCAGCACTTCTCAGCCTCTGGTCTGCAGCCCGAGGGCATGTCCACACTTGGCTTAATCAGTGTTTTCTTTCTTGGGTCTGGACTGCCAATCAGGGGTGTTGGGGCATCATGCCAAGGACCAGCTCTAGGTTAAAATCCCACCTCAGCCTCTTACTTGGCTTTGGGATGTCAGGCAAGAGATTTTGCTTTTCTCCGCCCAGGGTTCTTCATCCCAAGCCAGGTTGCTCTGAGGGGTATGGGGAAGACGCCTGCTCGACACCCCACGTGGCTTCCCAGAGGTGCCCGCTATGGCCTCCCCCGCACCCAGTGCTCCCCACATCACAGTCTTTTACTGCTGACCACACACAATAACCATCCCTTCATGTGGGAGGGCTTTCCGTTGAAAAAGAGCACTGCAAAGCCATTCTCTCTTACAGCATCGTTCCCGTTTTCCAGATGAGAAAGCCAAGGCTCAGAGAAGGGGATGTGACCCCATCTTACCTTCTTCCGAGAACCCTCCCTAACCTGCACCAGCCTGATGAAAATGTCCCCAGGCTCCCCGGACCTGCCAGCAGCTGGCACCCTAGGTAGCTGCCGGATGCCCATTCTCTCTCCCCCATCCACCAGGGGCCACGTGCGCCCAGGAAGATACCCCTTCCTTCTCCTGCCTTGGCCTTTCTCCCATTCAGTATGGTAGGAAATGGGAGGATTCTAAGCTTCCTCACACAGACTACCAGAGGCATCACATGCCTCAAAATGATGGTAATAATGAGGAGGAGGAGGACACCACCCTACCTCCCTCTCAGACTTGACAGTGTAATTAACCCTCCACGGTAGTTAACCTCACAGACCTGTGAATTAGGCATTGTCATTGTCACGGTCATCCCGATGGCTCCCCATCCTCTCACCTACCTCTAGAGGGCAGCAGAGGATGAAGCGGGGCTCCAGGTTAGAGCCGCTTTGAGCAGATAAGCCACCTCTCTTCCCTCGTTGCTGCTGTTCCCTGCGACAGATTCAGCCCTAGAAGGGACTTCCTGGGGACCTGGCACCCCGGGGAAGGGAGGGAGGGGTCGTTGGCTATCTTCCCTCCCAGAGGAAAACAGGCTGGTAGATACTCATGGGCTGGCCAGGGCTGGAGGGAGGCCCCACCTTGAGGCTGGTCTTAGAAGAGGACAAAGCAGACAGTGCACAGAGCCCCACTTCCAGCACTGCTCTGCTGGGCAGCTTGGGGCCAGGGTCTCTGGGTCTCCAAAGTGATAGGATGGCCCCTGACTTTCCAGGCGTCTTTTGGCTCTAACACCCCAAGGGTCTCTGACTCACCACATTCAGGTGGAAGTTCTCTTCTACCCAGGCCTTGGCCTCCTGGAACTCCTCCTGCAGCTCCATGAGGTAGAGGGTGTCAAGGGAGTCAATGACGGTTGCCCCACTGAGGCCTCCTGTAGGCACAGAGATCGAAGGCATGACTCAGGCTCGTTCCTATCCTTTTCATCCCCAGCCACACAAGCCCCCATTCCCCGGCCCCTTCTAAGTGCCTGGCCAGGCTCCAAGGCCAAGGCTGGCCCAGGCATGACCCAGGGAGACTCCACCAGTCTTCGAAGCAAGTGTGCCCCCTTCTGCCCAATCCAGGCTGCTTTCTGGGCAGTAGACAATGGGCGGCAGGCTGGGACACCAAGTTCACAGGCCGAACCGCTCCCCAGACCTTCATCTACGAGTATTTGTCCACAAGTCAACCATCAGTACCGGCCAGGCGCCCACCATTTTCTGTGACACAGGGAGAGGGTGAACCGGCATTGGGTTTACAAGATTTTTTTTTTTTTTTAAGATTTTTATTTATTTATTTATTTTTATTTATTTATTTTTTAATTTCTTTGTTAGAGAGAGAGAGAGCACAGGTAGACAGAGAGGCAGGCAGAGGCAGAGGGAGAAGCAGGCTCCCTGCTGAGCAAGGAGCCCGATGTGGGACTTGATCCCAGGACGCTGGGATCATGACCTGAGCCGAAGGCAGCTGCTTAACCAACGGAGCCACCCAGGCGTCCCTTTATTTATTTATTTGACAGACAGAGATCACAAGTAGGCAGAGAGGCAGGCAAAGAGAGAGGAAGGGAAGCAGGCTCCTTGCTGAGCAGAGAGCCCGACTCGGAGCTCGATCCCAGGACCCTGAGATCCTGACCTGAGCCGAAGGCAGAGGCTTTAACCCACTGAGCCACCCAGGCGCCCCTGAGTTTACAAGATCTTAACAAACATGCCAGTCCTCTGAGTTTTCAATGCCATTCTTTATTTTATTCTAAGACAAAAAAAAAAAAAAAGATATTCACAAATATTTATCCAGGGAGGTATTTACTGCAATACTATATACAATGGGAAGATTTGGGGAAAAGCTCCAAATCCAACAATAGGGGATATAAATTGTGGCTCAAACATAAAATAGGACACGATGCAACCATTCCTGCAGGTGAGACAGACCTGTGTTTACTGGGGAAATATCCATAGGATCTGTTAAGTTAAAAAATGTAGGTTGCTGGAGCGCCTGGGTGGCTCAGTCGTTAAGCGGCTGCCTTTGGCTCAGGTCATGATCCTGGGGTCCTGGGGTCCTGGGATCAAGTCCCAAATCCGGGCTGCCTGCTTGGCAGTGGGCCTGCTTCTCCCTCTGACCTTCCGCCTGCTTGTGTTTCCCTCTCTCACTGTGTCTCTCTCTGTCAAATAAATAAAATCTTTTTTAAAAAATGTAGGCTGCAGGAGCGCCTGGGTGGCTCAGTGGGTTAAAGCCTCTGCCTTCGGCTCAGGTCATGATCCCAGGGTCCTGGGATCGAGCCCCACATTGGGCTCTCTGCTCAGCAGGGAGCCTGCTTCCTCCTCTCTCTCTGCCTGCTTCTCTGCCTATTTGTGATCTCTGTCAAATAAACAAAATCTTTTAAAAAAAAATGTAGGTTGCAAAAAAAAAAGAAGAAGAAAAGAAGCACAGTATAATTTCTTTGTTGTATGCCGAACGTGGGTGAGCTCGCACAGAGCTAAGTCTGGCAGCATGTGATGCAATGGTTACCTCCAAGTGCTGGGATTACAGGTGCTTTTTTATTTCTTCAGCTCATGGATTATTTTTATAACCAGAAATACATTTCCATTTGAAAAAAAAAAAAAAAAGTTTGGGCAAAGAAACCAAACAAATGCACAAAGCAAAGATTCTGTGGCCGCTCCAGGATGGGGAGTACAGAAAGCACAAGCTGTGAGACCTGGCCCCTGCCACTGGGCCTTAGACTCTCCAGGGAGTAAAGGCTGAGATAATGGTGCAAAATATCATAGCTTTCCACACCACGGACTGGGCAGGAGAGTAAAAAGGAAGACCTCCCCATGTGGCACAACCAGAGCCTGACTGCACAGAGTACTGTGAAGGAGGAAAAGGAGGGAGAAGGAGAGGTGCCTGGGGCCATCAGGAGGGCTTCCTGGAAGAGGTAGCTGCTTCCCATCAACTCCTTAAAACTACAGTTAGGAGTAATTTCCTTTGGAGACCAGCATGCAGCTTCCGAGGACTGACTGTTCCTTCAGAGTCCTCCTTGCAGAGGCTCAAAATCAGCGAGAACCACAGGCTCCATCTTTCCCCAGGGTGCTGAGCCCCTCTAGAGTCTGAAGCATGAGCCCGGGCTTTGCAAGCACACCTGCATTCAGAGTTAGCATCTAATCTCCTTAATTAGTGCTTCCCTAACTGCTTGCTTGTGTTGACTTTGCAGGCAGAGACTCCTGAAACTCAAACCACCACCTCTCTAGGCCGGGCAAGGTCTCATAAAGGGCATGGCCTGGAAACGGATGGGAGGGAAAGCAGGAGACACTGGGAGAAGGATAAGCCTGGAGGTTTCAGAATCCACTTCCGGAAGCAGGGGCTTCCCAACCCAGAGTCAGGCATCCCAGGACAGTTTCAGTATTGGGGTGGAAGTGAATTTCCAGGACGTCAACCCCTCCTACACTGAAGGATTGGTAGGAAAACACCCAAAGCCCAAAAAAGCCAATCTCCCCTGGTCTGTGCTGGCTGCTTCCCCTGCGGGTGCCAAAGATCAAACACGGTTCACGGAAACGCTTTGCCGTGAGGGAGAGGTGTGAGGCCCGGCAACACTGATATACCATGGATGCCGAGCTGCGCCCGGCCACGGGGTGTCCGCCTGGCGTCCATCCTCTTGGCTCTGAAGCTTACACCACAGGGCCTCACACCTGATTTTTTAAGGGCCCAAAGGGATTTTTGAAGGCCCCACTGCCCTGTCCCTAAATTTCATAGAGGATGACCCCCAGAGGGGGTTGGGACATGCCCTGGGATTAGACCAAAGGAGAAGAACCCAAGTTCTCTTGTTTCCCTGTGAAAACAGTCGGATCTGATTGCTAACTGTGCCCCACCCCCCAAAGGGGGAGGCCGCTGTGACCTGAGAAGGATTGAAGAGAAGCCCAAGGCCAAGGGTAACATGGCCCAGAGGATCTGATTCCCAAATCCTGCCCTGCACTGCCTGGTGTTTTGACCCCGTGGGCCCTCCTTCCCTGGGCTGAGCCTGAGCCCGGAGGCCCGAGGGCCTAGGCTGGGGCAGGAAGGCAGCCAGGGCTCCTGGTGACCGGTTCTTTTTCCCAAGTGCTCTGGAGCCAGCAGCTGAGAAGGCAGATCACTGAGGGATTTATTGGCAGGGTTCCCCTCTGCTCTCAAGTTCCTGCTCTTCCCTCTGATGATCTCTCACCCCAGCCCACACCTATGTGTAGCTGGGCTGCGGGCCAGCAAGGCACTTATTGGAAAGCCTTTCATCCCAGGCCAGAGGTTACCCAGCGGCTAGGCTGGGCAAGAAAGAAGCCCCAGTCCTGACTTCAACTCTATCCATACCTGCAGCCGGCCTGGGTCGGCTCCCCGGTGGGGAAAACACACACCCCTATTCAGTGAACAGGCACAGGGTTTCTATGCACAGAGCCAAAGGGGGACAAAAGTCCGGCAGCTGGCTTGGAAGCTCTGCTAGGCTCGGCGCTGAGGCAGGTTCAGGTTGGCTCACTCTCCCACCTCCAGCTCTGAATCCCCGCTGTGCACAAAGGATGGCCCCAGCCCCTGGCCCCTGGGTGCCAGGCAGGAGGCCCTGAGGTGGGTTAAAAGAAAACAACCCTGGGTTCAAACCCCAGCTTAGGCCAGCAACACAGCTGCTCTCACTGTCAATGTTCTCATCTGTAAAGTGAGGGAAGACCACGGGTTAGGTACTGGGGAGCCCCTGAGGGTTCCTGAGCTGGGATAAATGCAGCACACGGGTGCCGGCCTTTCTGATAAAAACACCTGTTTGTGCCTGGCACAGAATAAGTGCTCGATCCATCAGTTCCTTGTTCTTATTCCTGGCGTCCCGTAGCTTCTCTTGAAACACTGGCCCTTTCAGGAAGATGGGGGTTCAAATTCTGGTTCCATCACGTACCAGCTGTGCACCAAGACAAGTCACCGTACCTTTCTGAGTCTCACATTCCTCGTCTTCGAGATGGGGACGACAGTGGGACCTACTTCCTAAGGCTGCAGGGAGGGCTAAATGGGGCGGTGGATGGAAAGGAGCTGGCGCCCGGCTGGGTCACGCCGCACCAACCGCGCGGCCCTCCTTCCCTCACACTGGCCCTGAGCAGCCCCTCCACAAAGTCTTCTGGGGTCACCCAGGCCTTGGGGTGCTCTTGCATCACTGGCGCCTCCCGGGCCTACAGGGCCGCATGGCATGACCGCTGCTTGCAAAACCTTTGGCCCAAATGAAAGGAAAAGTGTCACCTGGGTCCCACCTGTGTCTGCTGCAGAGGCCGGTAACACCCCGATCTGGATCTGCACCTAGCCTCTCAAAAGGTCTTCCCACCTCCAGGACCTCTTCCTTTCCCCTCTAATTCACCCTGCACACTGTTGCTTGACCTGTCTTCCCAAAACCACATCCAACGTGTCCCTCCTCAGCTCAGCAGCTGCAACAGCTTCTGAGTACCCGTTCAATAAGGAAGGGGGGTGGTGAAGCTTCTGGGTCTGACGCTAAAGGGCCTGGCTGACCTCATCTCCCATCAAGCTGTGCTTCCTGGACATGAGCCACACCCTCCGGCCTCCACACCTTTGCACACGTGCTCTCCTTTGCCAAGGCAGCTGTTCTGTGCATCTGGGCATACTCAAAGCCCATGTGTTCTCAAAGGCCCACCTCCCCCTGGCTGCGTTCCCTGATTGCACCCAGCTAACCCCCTCCTGCCCCGCCAGCACTGTGGCCTTGGCTCACCTGCTAACTAACCACAAGCTCCTTGAGCTCAAGGGTCCCCACTGCCTCTCTGCCCCTCTTCAGCACCTTGTCTCCAAGCAGCCCCAAAGGGAGCCCTGACTTCTGTGACTCTTCACAGACTGCTAGCAACTGCCTCTCCCACCCCACCTTCTCCTGGGCAACCTAGAGCCCACCGGGTCCCTCCTGCCCAGGAAGCCACCGAGATCGCCACCCCGCGGCCGACATGAGGTTCTGCCTCCCCCGAACCTCCTCTCCTGAGAAATCTTCACCAGCCCCTCCAGGCCCTCATTGTAGGCCCCTATTCTGGGCACCCCCATCTCCAGAACAAGGACTGCCTCCCTGTCCTCACATCACAGAGGAACTGTCGATCTGTCTGTCCATAAGAGCAGGGCTCTGGTCTGTGTCAGACCTGTCTCCAGGCTCCAGCAACAGCAACCAGTGAAAGTGGCAGGGAGGGGTGCCTGGGTGGCTCAGTCAGCTGAGTGTCTGCCTTGGGCTCAAGTCATGATCCCAGGGTCCTGGGATCGAGCCCCGCACTGGGCTCCCTACTCTTCAGGAGGCCGCTTCTCCCTCTCCCACTGATTGTGTTCCCTTTCTCGCTGTGTGTCTCTATCTCTCTCTGTCAAATAAACAAAATCTTTAAACAGAAAAAAAGAAAGTGGGCAGAGGAAGGGCTGGGAGCAGGCTGGTCCGTCCCTGACAAGTGCGTGTACTCTCCCAGGTGCTGCGCCTGCTCTGAGCTGACTTTGGCCTTCAGGACAACACTCTTCCTCTTGCCTTTCCTTCTAACCCTGTGACTGGGCCTGCCCAGTCCCCTCTGTGGGTCCCTCCTCCTCTCCAGACCTCTGCGGACGGGCTCCGTGGTTGGGCCTTTTCTCTTCTCTGCCCACCCTCATTCCTTTAGGATTCAGTACCACCCGACACACTGGGTACTCCCGGATGTCCACTCCCAGCCAGGACCTGGCCTCAAGCCCCAGCTTCCCCTAACCAGTAGTCCCCACTCCTATCACCACCGGGAGGTCACAGACAGCTCACATTTAACCCGCTCCTCCACATCTGTTCCTCGACCACAGTGGTCAATGCCAAGGCCCTCCTTCCAGAAGCCGTGCCCCAGCCCTTGACTCAGCATTCCTCTTTCCCTCATCCCATCCCACGGCGCATCCTGGTGGCTCTCTTCACAAGATTTCCAGACTCCACGCACTTCTCACCTCCTCTGTGCTCCCACCTTGGTCCAGCCACCTTCTTCTCTCTTGGATTTATTCCAAGAGCTTCCTAGCTGGCCCCTGGGCTCCTCCCCTTTCTCTCCCCACCCCCCCCACACCTCCATCTATCTGTCTTCAACACGGCAGCCAGAAGGACCCATTGAAAAGGCCAGTCCTAGCATGCTACTCCCCTTCTCAAAATCCCCCCAGGGCTCCCATCAGACTCAGAGGCCCTGTGATCTGGCCCTGGCTTCCTCTCGGCCTCATCTCACTCTCCCTTTCCCACTTCTCTTGCTCTGCCCCCGCTGCCTGCTGCTCCTGGGGCCCTCCAAGCCTGCTCTGTATCAGGCCTTGGCAGTTCCCATCACTCTGCCACAACAGCACCCCCGTCGCTTCTCCCTTACCTCCTTATTCTCCTCAGCACCTTCATCCCAGGGACGTTACATGTGGATCTGTGTCCTTGTTACTGTCTTCTCCTAAGGGAGCACAGGCCTCTGGAGGGGAGAGCCCTGTTTTGTTCACTGCTATCCTCCACTGCCTAGAACACTTCCCAGCATCTGCAAGTAAAGGGCCCCTCCCCCTCGGTGGGGAGGGTCCAGAGCCGGCTGTGGCTCAGTCCCATTTCTCAGCCTCTGGCTACAGTCTGGCACCCAGAAGTGTTAACAGTAAACGTGTTGAACAGACCAAGCCCACCACGCAGGCATCTGTGGGGACCACGCCCAGGGCAGGCGAACTGCCTATTCCAGGGGTTGGTGCCAGCAGTCAGGGGAGGCCCTGCCACCAGGCTGAGGCCAGGTTAGCCAGGGTGGCTAAGTGAGTGTGCACCATCGTCCTGTGGGAAGCTGTTTGTCACGTATGGCTCCGTTTCCACGAGGGACTGGCCCCCCACTCCTGTCACCTCCTCCCCCTGGGGCTGCCTGGGCAGGAGCCCTGCCCTGCTGGACTGAGGTGTGTACCCCCTCTCCCGACTCTGCCGTATTATTGGCGGTGAGGTTTTTATGGGACGTTACACTAGCAAAGAGAAACGGGTCAGGCTGGGCAACATAAACTGCAGGAAGAACATTCAGAAGGAAAAAAAAAATCACCCAGAGCACAGCCTATTACTGGAGCATCCCCAGAGCCATACTCTAACGGCTGCGTTTAATTTGATGACATAATCCTCAGAGACTTTTCTTAATCTGTAAAGAAACAACACAACTGTTTCTTTCTCAGCTTCCAAAGAAACCAGTGTGGCTGTGGGGCAGGTCTTATTTCTCAAACAGGGCTGCCACAGTGCACCCCACCCCAGGAGCGGGACTCCGCCCACTGCTCCTCTCCTTAAACTTGGGTGGGCCTTTGTGACTACCGGTTTATTTATTGATGAAGGGCAGGAGCATAAACCAGAATACACCAGAATAAACCAGAAGGGATGACATGCTAGTTTCTAGACCCAGACCTTAAGCAACGGGCAGTTTCCACTTCCTGTCTCTTAGAACGCTGGCACTTGGGACCAGCCACCATATGGGGAGGAAGCACAAGGTAGCCCGTAAGGAGAGAACACATGGAGAGGTCACATGTATGTTTTCTGACCCACAGCCCCGTCTGAGCTCCCTGCCAACAGCCAGCATCATTTCCACACATGTGAATTAAAAAGCATCCAGATGGCTCCAGCGGTCAGGTTCCCCTTCAGGCCTTTCCAGCTAAGGGTGGTAAAGCGATAAGCTGTCCCCGTTGTGCCCTTTCTGAATTCCCGTCCCACCAAATCTCTGAGCATAATAAAATAATTGTTTAAAGCCACTAAGTTTTGGAGTGATTTGTTATGCAGGACAAGCAACTGGAATGTTCTGTCATGTGGGTTTCTGGGATGATTAAAGTGATATCCCCCCTACCCCAAAGGGCATTGTGTAAAACCACACCATCTTGTATGGCAAGGTCTTCCGCCCGCACGAAATCCTTTCAGGGATCAGGACCTCTGCCCTCTGTCAGGTCTGGGGTGGGGTTTTTTTTTCCTCCAGTAATAACATTTTTCTTGAACCTTCCCATGATGGCTATTTTCTGAGCACATCAAGTTGCATCCAGAGGATGTGTGTTTCCAGGCAAAGGTTTCCTGGAGCCTCTGGAAGGACTAAAGATAAATTTTTAGCAACTATTCCTGGCACTTGACAGAATGCTCTTACTAGAGGTGAATCGATAGAAGATGGTCAGATCTGATGATGCTCCTGCCCTTTATCAAGGCCTCAATCACACTCAAAGTCCCCGGGGCACGGTGGGCAGGTGCCTGTGGTCCAGGCCTTGGCAGCCTCTGCCTCCACTCTGCTGCTCTCTGTGCGGTGATGCTCTGTAGCTCCCCAAATGCCCCGGAGGGCTGCTGACATGGGTCCCTAGGCCTGGGATACATACCTTCCTTTTCCGAGCTGGCTTGGGGAACACCTACTCTTTGTCCTGGCCTGCGCTCGAGCATTGAGTCTTTGCTCAAGAATTCCTGAGCCGGCCCGCAGACCCTCCTGGGGACGACTCCCTCCTGGGCCAGGCTGCCCCGCTCCACTGCAGGTGTCTCGGTGACAACACCGTCCCCACCACACCACACGCACCTGTGAACCGTGTGGCTGGATCCGACTCTTCCCAGTGGCCCGGCATCCACCCCCGGGCCAGGCTCAGGGAAGGTGAGAATGGAGGCCTGCTGAATGAATGAACCCCTGGTGGAAACGCAGACACTGCTTTCTTGGAGCTCCCCAGACACTTGACAAGGCCTCTTGGCCTTGGAGAAAACACTCTGCGCAGCAGCGGCCAGCTATCCAAGGGAAACAGTCACCGGGACAAAATGGGTTGCCGCAGACGGCACGGCTGGTGGAACTAATGGCTTCCTCCAGCCTTCCCAGACAGATGCCACGCTTTGCTGCCACAGCCGGCCGGGGAATGTTTGCTGTGGCCGGCAGCCGAATGAGGGTCAGGGCGCCCAACGACCAGACACGGTTCACCGAAGTGGTCTGCCGGACAGGGCCCCTCACGGGAAAACAGGGCATGTTTTAAAAACATGACTGTTGTATTTGGTTGCTCTTCAGTCAGACCTGAGGGTGCCGTCAGACTGGGAAATGTGCATTTTTAAAACGCCCTCTCGAAGAAGCTGAGGTTCAAATTTGGAGCTGCTTTTTATCTCAGAACAGCTCTGGGAGAAGAAGAGGCAGATGGTGGAACTGGAGTCTGGGACGCCGCAGTGGTATCTCCAAAGTCACACAGCGGCTTAGTGGCGCAGGGCAGAGCTGTAAGCGGGCATCGCCTTCCAGACCATGCCAACCTGTAGGCTTGGTTCTAATCCTAGTTTAGTCCCTTACCAGCTGTGGGATCTTGGGCAACCGGCTTGACCTCAGAAAAATGGGGTAATAAGGTCTTCTTTTCAGGAAGGTGTGGCCGATTCCGACAAAGGTATACAAAGAGCACTGAGCAGGCATTCAACACCAGAGAACTGGCACTGCCCAGCACACCCCACTTTAGGTGCTCGGTGCAGGGGCCTGTTATCATAGGGCTCAGTGCCTGCAGAGGAAGCCACAGCGGGACTGGCAAAGCTAGGACTCCTAGCAGATCCTTGGCCTCCCTGGCTCTGCAGGAAAGAAGAGCACGGCTTTCATGCCAGGCAGGCAGGAGGCATGAGCCCTCAGAAGGGCAGGATGCGGCTGGGCAGGCACTATGGCATTCTCAACATACTTCTTGCCAGAGTCTTCTGCTGCTCACCCCAAGACATTAAAGTCCAGCTGCAGCCTGGGCAGCTCCTGAGTCCCTCCATATACTGGCTTCTACCTGCAAGTTAGGGGATCGCCCAGTACCCTCCCTCTACCTCCATGGGAGAAGCCCATGTAGCCTGGGCAGCTCCTGAGTCCCTCCATATACTGGCTTCTACCTGCAAGTTAGGGGATCGCCCAGTACCCTCCCTCTTCTCCATGGGAGAAGCAGACACCTCCGGCCCATCAACCTTGGTTGTGTCCATGTAATCTGCTCTAGCTTCATGGTAGGTGGGGAATTAACTGTGCCCTTGATTTCAGGCTTGATTGTGAGCCTTGCCCATGGGATTCGTGGACATGACTTGAATGGAAGTTTAGAACGAAGCCTGCCTGGTTGGGCTTGTCCTCCTGCGCTCCCACCTTTCACTGTTGAGAATGAATCTCAAACAGCCGCTGGTCCAAGAACGGCGAGAGGCAGGGGGAGCAGACTGAACCAGCTGAGCACAGCCTAGATAAACTCCAGTCTACCTTCAACCACACGAATAAGAAAGAAATGCTCACTGTTGTCTGTCACTCGTTGTGCAATAATTTGTTCCATGGCATTATTTTGGAAGAGGCTTACTGACACAGTACCTTCCAGCCTTATTTCTTTCTAGTCTTTTATGTTCTCCACACTCCAACTTAACTATTGATTCTCTCTGGTCCCCTCCTTCGAGGCTTCCAGCCCATTACTCAAGCTATTACCTCTGCTTGGAATGCCCTCCTCTCACCCCAAATGTCTCTACATATCTCCCAATCCAATGGCTACTCAAAGTCCTGGAGAAAAAGCTGCTGCTTCCATGAAGACATCCCGGATTCCCCCACCTGAACCTGAGGTCTTCCTCCTCTGAACTCTTTTAATAAAACAATTTCTTTCCACTTTCCATATGATAACCTGTATCACCTGCGTCCTTTTCTCAAGTCCATCCCAGGGAGTGAGTGTCTTCGGGGCTGAATGGAAGTCTGGTTAACCTAGGCTCGAACAGGCCATGCAGAGGCAAGGCATCTCTGGGATTTGCTGAGTGAAGAAATGGCTGCCATCCTCCCACTACCTCGTTCCCAGGTGAGGAAGCCTCCTTGACAGCCAGTGCCCCTTGCCAGAGGCTGTTCCTGCGCAGTGCAAGGTGCTGGGGGACAGAGACCAACCCCATGAGACCCCAAGGTCCTGACCAAGGGCTGGCACTCTGTAAAGGTTTGCTTGTGGAATGTGGCATTCTCCTCAACGCCAACCACCAACCCCATCCTTGTCAGAGGTTAACAGAAGTAACCATAGTGAGCCTGGCTGAACTCAGGCTTCGCGCTCAGCTTTTTTAAACCTTATGACAACTCTGTTTTCGCCCCTCCTTTACAGATGAACACTGAGGCTACAAGGAATTAAGTCACTTGCTCAAGTGACTTGAGCAAAACACTTCTCTGAGTGCTCAGGACGTGCCTGGTGCTGAAGCATGATGGGGAGTGGACAGTCCCGGACCCTGCCCTCAAAGAGGTGCAGGTCTGGTGGGGGAAGAATGACACCAACCAGGTGTCGCACAGACGACATCTAGGTACAAAGTCCTGTACGTGATAAAGGAAGAGAGAGCAGGACCTGAGGCCGGGGGAGGGGCGGCATCTGAAGGCCTGAAGGAAACACAGGACAAAAGGCGGGTGGGGGCCAGCCAGGCCAATGCACAGCCCAGAGATAAGCCTGACATGTGGGAAGTCTTGACATGTTCGTGGAGCAGAGCGGAAGTCCCACGCAGTGAGGAAGAAGGACAGTGGTGGGAGCGAGGGGGTGGGGCCAGGCCACACAGCCCTGGGGACTCAGGGAGAGGCATGGATGGCTTAGGGGCCTAACCCTCTGGCTGCTGGGCAGAGAGTGGCTGGGAAGGAGAACCAGGGGGGACCCCATGTGGCATAATTTAGGGAGCTATCCTTCTTTGGTTGGTGAGCGCCCACTCACCACTCACTCATCACTAGTCATTTGTGGATGGGCAGGAGAGTGGCAGGGAGCACCCGGGCCTGTGCTCTGAGACTGTCTGAGAGCCAATGGTGATGTCCCCCCCCAAGCTGGGGGGCAGCTGTTCACCAGTCCAGGAACAAGAAGAATTCACCCCGAGTGCAGGGCAACGTCAGCCGGTTGCTTCACTTCAGCCCCAGCAGGGGAGCTTCTAGCTGTCCTCCCAGGCCCACAGGCGCCGGGTCACAACAGCATCTTGGATATATGTTGTGGCCACACACAGCTATGCATTGATTGTGGCAAACACAGCCTGTGGACCAGAGCCAAGAGACACAGATGCAAGGCTCTGATAACAAGATGAGTGATGTATTTTGGAAAGGAGAAAAGAAAGGAAATCAAAGAGGCCCTATTCACCCCAAGAAACAGACACATGGCAGAGGCTGTGCTGGGAGAGGCTGGTACGGAGCTACACCCCAGGACAACATCCTGCCACTTGCTGGGATGGCTGAGCTGCAGGGAACAGGCTAGAAGAAAGGGGTTAGCCTGGAGCCACACTTACTAGCTGCCTCGGTTTTCTCATCTGTACTCTACCTTCCAGAACCATCCTGGGGGGAGCGGTCACACAGTGTGTGTGCAACACTGGATGCACAGCCGCCCACAGGGGCCCCCGCAGACACAAAGCCACAGCCGGCAGCCTGTGTGGGCATGGATGCCGTGCTGCTGAGCCCCCCGGCCAGGCAGCACCTATTGTAAGCTTCCAGCAACTCTATGGGGAGGGCACAATTCACATCCCTGTTCCACAGATGGGGAAACTGATGCGTCAAGTGGTCATGAACATTTCCCAAGGTTGATGAAGGGTGGATTCAGGATCTAACTCAGGCCGTCTGTTCCGGAGACTCTGCCTTTCCTTGCTGTGCCACCCCCGGCTAGACTCAGAGGGTCTGAGAGGATCCCAGGGAGGTACCCACAGCCCAAGACTCCCAGGCCCCCTCCTTGCCTGTGGGCTGGAGCAATGCCCCTGGGGTGTAGGCACTGTCCATGTGCCAAGAGCTGGGGGCCTCCCCCTGCAGGAGCCCTGCCATGACACAGACCAGCCTGGCCCCCCTTCCTCCACAAAGCCTTCTCAGATCCCTTCTAAGGATGACACTTCCTCCCTGCTCCATTTTGGGTCCCACTGCTAATCACTTGGCTCAGGCGGGCTCACGGGAGGATCTGGTCTGTCTCTCGGACAGGCCAAAGCCCCAGTAGCCAGAGATCCTGACCATATTCTTCTTTGCAATCATCAAAGAGCCTAGCATAACACTGGGCACTCAGGAGGTTTTGAGTAAATACGTACGGAGTCAACCTGGAGAGGTGAGAAGGAGCCAGAGTGGGCATGACCACAAGACAGACCAGGTGGCCCTCACCACCTCGAGCCATTTATGGCCCCACCTGATTTACTCCCAGCATCCAGAGAAGAGGAGGGGACCAACTCACCGCACTCTACTGACCAGGGGCTTTCCCTTTCTTTGGTCCACAGGTTCCTTCTAGAATCTAATAGAAGACACACCACCCCCTCTCCTTAACTGAAGATACGTGTGCACATTTCACACAGAAAGTAATGCAGGCTTCCCCCTGCCAGACTTATCTGTGTTAACCACCTAACTGAGGTGAGGGGGACAGATTTTTATTTCCTGCAAAGGATGGCGTGAGGAAATTATTTTGGAGTCAGGCAGGGATCGGGTCAAACCTTACCATGGCTATTCCTACCTGTGTGACCTCTGGTTAGCTCCTTCACTCACGTGAGCCTCAGCATCCTCATCCGTGAAATGGGGATAATGTCGGATAACACACATCACTAGAGAGACTGACATTGGTAGGTGTACAGTGGGATTTTTTCATTTCTTTAAACATAGATGGGCTGCAGGGGGTGCCTATGAGTCATCTTTCATTTAATTAAATTTGGTGGTTTTAGACGCAGTAGTGATAGTGGAAAAAGCACAGGCCTCTGGTCTACGTGTTTGAGCCTTGGCTCTGTCTATTACCAGCTGTGTGGCCATAACCAAGTTACTTAACCTCTCTGAGCTGTGAGTCTACATCTGTCAAAAGAGACTGACAGCACCCTCTTGAAGGTGCAGGCAGCCTGGATAAGGCACAGAGTCTGGCAGGAAGAGGGAGCAGGAGGTGGAAGGTCTGTGCGAGGGCTGAGCAGGGAGAGGCCCCTCACCCCACCTGCCCGCATCCGCCCCCTCCACATGCCTGGTGTGACAATCCCGAGCATGCTTCCTGGGTAAACGCTGCCTCTGTTTTGGATCTTGGGGCCAAAGCAATTCACAAATGCAGCAAATATGCCAAGCCCAGAAGACAGCTCTCCCTGCTTCAGAGAAAACACACAGTTCAGTCTCCTAAAGATTGAACCCCAGGAGCCTTTCAAGGCTTTCCCCGAAGAGAGCAGTTCTCGGAACAGACGCCACCCTCATGCAACTGAACAGTTAAAGCCCCGAGTATTTGTCATTCTCAACAAAGGTTTGTGAGGATGACTGAGAAAATGGGAAAAAAATCTGATTTCAGCAGCATGGTTTTCAGAAATATATGGTAATCCATTTTTGTCAAACCGCAGAAGGCACAGCTCCAATCATTAAAAAGCCATCGTACTTAATCATGCAAAGAGAAGGCCAGTCTGTGCCTCTCAGATCATTTTCAAATGGTTTCAGGTTAACTTCCAAAAACTGACAGGCAAGCAGGGAGGGGATTATGACAGCCGATAACTTGAAGAATTTCTGGTTCTGCTTCTCAGCCGGGGGGCGAGGGATTTATTTGAGAGAAAATCGCCACCCGGACCTCAGCATGGCAGTGGTGGGGACAGTGGTGAGGGAGATTTCAGAATGGACTGGCCGTGACTTCTGCCTGCAGGAAGTCGGCAGCCGCCTTCTCAGAAAGACAGCGTGTTCTAGGCAAACTATTAAGTAAATGAAGAATAATGATATACTGTGGCAGGTGCTAATAAAAGGCAGGAGTATAGCCAGGGGTCGTCTTAGCAGTGAGCGTCCATACCTGGCTTTGGAACCCGTGTGCCCCTCACTAGCTGCGTGGACTCACATAAGTTCCTGTCTCTCAGAGACTCGGCTCCTCCTCTATAAAATGGGATGCCCACCTCGGAGGCTTGGCAGGCTGTGAAGGACTTAGTGCCTGTAAGCCTCTGGTACAGTGCCTGGTACACAGTAAACTGCCCATCAAGGCTGGATAAGCAGCTCCCTGCTGAAGGGGGACTCACTGACAGCCTTCGATTTGGATCGGGAAGGATGAGCAGAAGTTTGCAGGGTGAAGAACTGGAGGAAAGACACCCAGGCAGAGGGCACACAGCATGTGCAAAGGCCCCACGGGAAGAGGCTGGTCATGGAGGAGCACAGCATATGTGGGGAGGGGGACGTGAGGAGGGAGGAATGCTGCAAGCTAACTTGGAGCCCTCCTGTGAAGGTCTGTCGATGCCAGACCAAAGGGTTTGGACTCTTGTTGAGACGGCCGAGGGGAGCCACGGGGGTGGGGGGCAGAGGGGTGTCTGAAGGGCAGGCCCGTGGCAGCTGTGTGGGTTAGAAGCTAACGGGGGGAGGGGGCACGGGGTGGAGGCCGTAGAAAAGGCTGGGACGGTGTGTGGTCCAAGTTCTTCACAGGGTCAGGAACATCCTGTGTCTTCTTCTAGGTCTCAGTCCACGTTGCGCACTTGACCTCTAAGTGACCACCGCCCCCCCCCCCCACCAACAAACTCTGATCCAGGGTCCCCAGCCTCTGTTCCAGGAAAACACTGTGTCCTAGGCCCAGGAAAGATCCCACTCCCTTCACTGGGGCAGAGCTGTCACGGGAAAACCTCTGCCCGGGCAGGAACTCTATGTCTCACGCATTTGCGTTTAGGTGTGGCAAGCAGAATGTGGACATAAAGTACATACACCACCTTGAGGCCTGGTCCACCTGTGGGATGCTCCAAGGCCAAGGTAACCTCGGGAGTCACCATCAGAACATGACGGAGCCTCCAGCACCCTGGGTCCCCATGTGACCATGAGGAACAGAGCCCCCTCCTCCTCCCGTCAGTTTGACTTTACATGAACGTCTCAATCCATTGGCTCTTTGGGTTTATCTGTTATAGCAGCTTCCATTGGCTCTCTGGGTTCATCTGTTATAGCAGCTATCGTTACCTTAAATATACCCACTCAATGCAGTGATCTTGGGCGTGTTATTTTGCCTCTCCGAGCTTCAGTTTCTCTCATGCAGACAATTATGAAGGTCCAATAAGATGACAGATGTGAGTGCTGCCTTGCAAGCAGGGAAGGACCAGAGAGGAGCCATTCATTGCTGGTGTTCCTGGCTTCCATCTCTCCAAGAGCCTGAAGGAGAATGGACTTTGCACAGACCCTGCTGGGCCAGGAGAAATGCAGCCAGGGGCTTGGAGAAGCTCTAGGCAAGGGGTCAAGTTCCACCAGCAGAGCCTAACCTCACTCTAGGTTTTAGTTCTGTCCCTCAACAGAGATGATCCCCAAATAGCTGAGCCCCCAGGGGAGGGGGCTGGCACGTGGCTTCCCTCTCCTGGCAGCCCCCCGGGAAGGAGGCAGCCCAGCCTTCTGATGGCTTGTTTCAGCCTCTCACAACTCTTCATTAGCAGGAAACTGCATGCCTGACTTTTCAGACATGTCAGGTAGACACTGTTATCAAAACCTTATCATGTCTCTGCACAGCCCCACATTTTCCTATGCTGGTGTCCTCCTGCCAGGCTCTGTGCTCAGGACACGCGCCCACTGCCTTTGAAGATCTGAGAACCTTGTGTGGCTGAGAGCTTGGCCAGCCAGTCTGGCTGGGACCCAAGGCTCAGGATGGAAGGCCGCCTGGGTGGCTGAGGCTCCCCCTGCATGCTGCTCTGAGGGAGCACTGCACTCCCAGCCCAGGACTGGTGCTGAGACCCACAGGGAGAGAGGCGGAAGGCCTGTGCCCTACGTGATGTCACCAGCTGGATCTGGCCATCCCCAATTTTAACAGGACTCTGGTTATTACATGTCCTTTTGCTGAGGGGGCCTCCTTTCCCACATCCTGGGAGCAGGGGTGCAGAACGCCCCTTCCTGAGCCTCCAGGGCCTGGAGTTAGGGCCCCGCTTCCCCGTTCTCCGGTGGGGATGGGCAGGTGCTGACCAGACCTTCTCTACTTCCTGAGTTCTTGCCTTCTCCCACTGCCGCTCGACAGCTCTGGCTGGGAGCTCCGAGGAGCTCCCAAATCACCTGAGTAAAGACCCTCCCCAGCCTGGACTAAGCTCTCTGAAGAGACAGAAAAGAAACAACAAGGACAAAAAGCATCCATTTCCCAAGTCTTTTCACACACAGCAATGCATGTATTTGACCCTTATACCTGAGGGGTGCCGGGTCCCCTATTTCACTAAGGAGGAAACTAAGGTTCGTGGAGACAAACAACTGTTGCCCAAGGCCACCTGGCTAGTCCCCCAGGCAGCAGTTGGAGCTGGGTCCTGAGCTCCCACCACAGTCATGGCCACCTGTCCCATCCGCCCTGTAGGCCAAGCACTACCGAGCGTTTTCTTCAGTCCCACGGCTTAGGAGGCTACATTATCTCCATTGCCGGAGGACAAGGCTGAGGCTTCCTGAGGCTGGGCAACCTGTCCAAGGTCACACAGCAAGGAAGCTGAATCCACAGCCTTCGTGCCTACAGTGCTGGTGTTCCCTCCCTATCCCCCCAGTGTGAAGGGTCCACTACCTGGGGAAGGGGGGAAAGAGGCTGCAAGGTCCTATCAAGGGAGGTGGTACGCAGCAAGTGTGGCCCCCAGGTGAGGGGCGGCCTCCCTCCACCAAATTCTCCTCTGGAAGGGTGGCTGAGGGTTAAGGTAAATAGGAACCAGGCAGGTGCAGGTGTGGTGGTTCAGCCTCGTCTCGGCCCTGGTGGCAAAGCATCCTCCATCCCTGTCTCCAGGTGCAGGGGCCACTGGCCGGGGAACCTTTCCACCTTACCACCTCACCACCTCCCAGACACGCTTCGGTCTCGGGCACAGATCTAAGCAAACCAGTGACCACTGATGTGAGCACCTAGAGCTTTTGAAAAAGTAAAGACTCGCAGGAGGAGGTCTGAAGCAGCAGTTACAGCCCAAGCCACATTAGGAAGGCCCCCGTGTCTGCAGCCCCCCCTCCCCCGCAGCCCATTGTAGATGCTTAGGCCTAGCCGCTGGCCTCCAATTGCTCTCTAAAAGGCCCCTGGTGCACCAGTCCTGCCCACCTGGGTGGCTCATTACCCACATTTCAGTTCATGCTGTAGTCATACTCAATTCAGTGGGCCAGACCACCAAGCCTTTGCTCAGGCTGGACCTTCTTCCAGAATGCCTTCCCTTCCCCTGCCCTCCTATTCCTAAGCTCTAGAATGCACATCTGTGGTTCTCAGTTGCCCTGAACCCATCCCTCAGGTTTCAGATTATTCAGTTTCTCTCTCAAAAGGCACATATTTTAAAATTCTTTTTAAAACAAATACTTTAGGAGAATCCTAGTACTCCTAGCAGGGAAAGAGGAACTGAAAAGTGAAATGGCCCAAAGACACACCACACACCTGTGCTCTCAGAGGCCTTAGCACGGCCCAGAAGGCCCTGGGCAGCCTTGCTCTAGTGGCCTTTGCGTGCACTCCTGGCTCTCACACTGCCACGCCCTTGCACCTTCTGCGCCTTCCAGGCCCAGCTCAATGTTACCGGCTCTAAGAAGCTCCAGAGGTAGAATCAGGGGCTCCTTCCTTTGTGGTCCCCATACTTAGTGCATCACAATCCTGTAGCCCTTCCCCTTACACTTTGGGGACAAGGGACATGGCCAGCTCACCTGTGCATTCTAGCCGTAGCCCAGAACAGGCCTAGAAATGCCTCATGAATAAATGAATGAATGAATGAGCCTCTTTTGCTAAGATCCCAAGATGCCTAATTCCTTAGCTCCTGTGGGCCTCTCCTCTCCATCACAAGACATGCAAACTGTACTTTTTGTCTTCACACCACATTGGTACTGACCAGAGCTGGGTCTTAATGGTGCTTTGACAAAAGGCAGCACCCATGTTCATTTTCCTTGGCTAATTACATTTCCCAATTGAAACGCTTATCTCTGGGTTGGTGTTAAAGACATAATCAGTTTCCAGAATGGATTAAAAAGAGGTAAGAAGCAAGAAAATAATTAAGCCAACTTCTGATTGAATCAAATAATTAAGCAGATTAAATCAGTTGCCTGTGATCTACGGCCCCAGCCTGTGCCTGGGGAGCACATTTCTCTATCAGAGAGATCATTTCTGATTGTTTTAGAGATTGAGAGCATCGTTCCCAAGTAGTAAGCAAAGGAATGACTCTGTCGGCTGAATACAGATCAGGGTAGCAGGACCCCAGCTTCCTGGTCTAGGCAACACACTCTGGGTTTAGTAGAAGAAAACTTGAGGGTGGGGGCACTCTGCTCCAGAGCCAAACCCGGACACCCGTGGTAGAGAGCCTGCATCAATGGCCCCAGTTCCTCACCCTCCTTGTGCCTGTGCCCTTTGCCACTCTGACCAGGGTGTCTGACCCTCTCCTTTTACTCTGGGCTCGGCCATGAGACTAACTTTAACCAATGACAGCAAACGTGATGTGAGCAGAGGCTTGAAAAAGCCCTTGCACATTTCCCCTTGCTTTCTTGCCCCTTTGCCATTGACAATGATAACATCCCTGGACTGGCCTGCTGAAAATGGAAGACACATGGAGCAGAGCTGAGTTGCCCAGGGGTCCCAGGCAAGGGTCTCCTAGATGAGCCCACACTCAGCCGCCCCCAGACACGAGGGTGAGCCCATTCAAGCAAGACCAGCAGTCACTGAGCTGACGCAGCCAGGAGCAGCTGAACTCCAAAGACCCCATGCTAAATAAACACTTTCTTGCCACAAGCCAGCAGCAGGTCTGTGGGTATGTGTTAGGCAGCGTCACCGTGGCAATATGTAAGCGACACAGAGATGACACTGAAGTTCAGAGGACCAAACAATTAGGATTGCAAGAGACTGTGGTCAAAGATAGTGGGCTGGCATCAAAAGAAATGAAATCTTACCATTTGCGACGACATGGATGGAACTAGAGCGTATTATGCTTAGCGAAATAAGTCAACTGGAGAAAGACAACTACCACATGATCTCCCTGATATGAGGAAGTGGAGATGCAACGGGGGTGGGAGTTAAGGTGGTAGGAAAAGTAAAAATGAAAGAAGATGGGATCGGGAGGGAGAAAAACCAAAAGAGACTCTTAATGTCATAAAACAAACTGAGGGGGGTGGGGGGAAGAGGGGTTGGGTGAGGGTGGTGGGGTTACATTATATGTTTAAATAAAGCTTAAATAAAGTAAAAAAAAAAAAGATAGTGGGCTGGGTAATGCATAAACCTCTGTTTCTCCCCTGAAACTCCACTAAAACAACAGTGTGAGAATTATTTTTAAAAGGTATCAATCCACAAGGACAAAGCAAACAGAGGAAAAGACAACAGCAAGAAAGGTCTGGCAGTTGGAGAGGAGGCAGGTGTGCAACACTGACTTAGTGAAGCCAAGAAAGCAGAATGTAAGTCCTGAAGCTGAGAGCAAATACACACCAGGTCTCCACCAGCAACTTCAATGACTCTGGAATTGGCAACAACCCCAGGCATCTCTGGAAGTGGGATAATGAGAGGATTTGTTTAAAGTCAGCTAAAGGGCAATAAGACCCCTAGCTCTCCTCCTTACCCCTCCTCAGCCAAGAACATATATCTCTCTCTTACTCCAGCAGAAGACTAGAACTTGAAGCACGAGAGGGAGTAAGACAGGTCCTCTGGACTGTAGGATGCCTGGAAGAGGCACAGAGACTTATCCTAAGAGTATGAGGGTTAGACAAATGTTTCTGGACTATCCCACTTGTCACCCAGCCCTCCTACCCACCTGACTCTCAGCAAGCTGGAGCCAGGAGTCCACCCCTAGGTAGGAGAATAGAAACATCTTCTCTGCAGAATCTGACCAGCCTTAGAAAGCAAGAACCTATATCAAGAAGTCTGCCGTCAGATCACCCTACAGTGAGGCATCAGCCAGTGAAGCCCAGTCACCACATTGGAGCTCCAACTATCTTGTTTTCTGTCCCACATTTAGCATGAGCACATAACCAAGGATCCCCAAACATTTGCGGGAAAACTAACATATGAGCTAGACATACCTACATATACATGTACATAGGAAAAGTAAACTTAGAAGACACAGAGGCTCTGCAGGAGGAAGGAAACTACACAGAATAATATCCTCAGAGGGACATATTACATCCATGAAATAAGAAAGGGTTATTCAAAATAGAACATTCGTAAAATAAAATAGAATTCTTGGAATTAACACACAGTTTGACAGTCGAAATAAGAAACTCATAAAAGAGTTGAAATATAAATTTGAGGAAATTTCCCAGAGTGGAACCAAAAAAATTTTGCTAAGTGGTGGAAGGGGAAAGAAAGAGAAAATAAAAGAGAAATAAGAAATTTAGAGGACCAACTCAGGAAGTACAACATCCAAATTGCAGAAATGGAGAAAAAATGGAGGGAAGAAAATAATAAAAAAATAATAATAATTCAAGAGACCTTCCCAGAACCGAAGGACATAGATTTGCACACTGAGAGGTCCATTGATTTCCCAGTACAGTGGCTAAAAAGAGATTCACACTAAGACACGTCATCATGAGGGCACCTGGGTGGCACAGTGGGTTAAAGCCTCTGCCTTCAGCTCAGGTTGTGATCCCAGGGTCCTGGGATCAAGCCCCACATTGGGCTCTCTGCTCAGCAGGGAGCCTGCCTCCCTTCCTCTCTCTCTGCCTGCCTCTCTGCCTACCTATGATCTCTGCCTGTCAAATAAATAAATAAAATCTTAAAAAAAAAAAAAGACATGTCATCATGAAATTTCAAAACATCATCAACAAAGGTTAGATCCTATAAGCTTCCAGGGAAAATACAAATGTCACATACAAGTGATCAGGTATCAGAATGGCAACAGGCTTCTCATCAGGAATGCCACAATCTAGAAACAATGAACCAATTTCAAAATTCTGCGTAACAATGACTTTCATCTTACGATTCTTTATTTAGCGCACTAGTAATTAAGCATGAGAGTAGACTGGAGAGATTTTTTTATTTTAAAAGTTTCAAATATTTTACCCCCTCAATTCTCCCCATTGTACTCTTTTCCAGGAAACTACTAGATGGTGTAAACCAAAAGAAAAAAAAGAAAAGAAAGATAAGGGATCCAGAAAATTGGGGCTTTATAACAAGAGGAACTCATAGCTAACATCATACTTAATAGTGAAGGGCTGAAAGCTTCCCCCCTAGGATTAGGAACAAATAAGAACATCCATTTCTACTTAACATTGAACTGAAAAATCTAGACAGGGCAGTTAGGCAAGAGAGAGAAACAAAAGGCATCCATGTTGGAAGGAAGGAGTAAAACCGTCTGTTTGTAGAAGACATAATCTTTTTGTTTGTTTGTTTTTAAATTCAATTAACTAACATATAGAGTATTATTAATTTCAGAGATAGTGATTCTTCAGCCTTCAATAACACCCAGTGCTCATTCTATTACGTGCCCTCCTTAAAGTCCATCACCCAGCCACCCCATTCCCTCATTCCCTTCCCCTCTAGCAACTCTCAGTTTATTTCCTATGATTAAGTCTCTTACGGTTTGTCTCCTTAGAGAACACAATCTTACACATAAAAAATCCTAAGGAACTGGGACATCTGGGTGGCACAATCAGTTAAGCATCCGACTCTTGGTCAGAATCTGGTTGAGATCTCAGGGTGGTGAGACTGAGCCCTGCGTTGGGGTCTGCACTCATTATGGATTCTTCTTGGGACTGCCTCTCCATCTCCCCCTGCCCCTATCCCTCAAATAAAGAAATAAATCTTTAAGAAAGTCCTAAGGAATTCTAAAATCCTAAAAATTAAAAAATCCTAAAACACTATTAAGAATTAATAATAATGATTCCATTTACAATAGTACCAAAAAGAATTAAATATTTATGTATACATTTAATAAAAGAATTCCAAGACCTGTACACCAACATTAGAAAACACTGTTGAAAGAAATTAAAGAAGATCTAAATAAATAGAAATATGTTCCATATTTGTAGACTGGAAGACTTCAATAATGTCAAGATGGAAATACTCCCCAAATTTATTCAATGTAATGCCTATCAAAATCCCAGTTGGCTTCTTCGGTGGAAGTTGACAAGCTGATCTTAAACCTCATAAGGAAGTACAAGCACTCATACAAAGAACAGACAAACAATAGCGCAAACAATCTTAAACAAGGAGAACAAAGTTGGAAGACTCAAATTTCCCGTTTTAAAAACCACATAGCTGTAATAATCGAGACAGTGTGACACTGGCATAAGGACAGGCATGGAGATCAGTGGAAGAGAGCTGATGGTCCAGAAATAAAATCTTACCTTATGGTCAACAGCTTTTCCACAAGGGCACTAACACCACTTGGTGGAGAAAGAATAGTCTTTTCAAAAAATAGTGCTGGGACATGTAGATATCCACACATAAAAGAATGAAGTTGGACTCCTACCTCACACCATACACATCAAGCAACTCAAAATAGATCATAGTTCTAAAATAAGGGCTAAAACTGAAACACTTTTAGAAGAAAACACAGGAGTTCATGACTTTGGGTTAGGTAATGGATTCTTAGATATGATACCTCAAAAGTATAAGTAACCAAAGAAAAAATAGAGAATTGGACTACAACCAATTCAAAACTTTTGTTGAAAACTAGACCATCAAGTTGCACCTGGGTGGCTCAGTCAGTTAAGCATCTGCCTTCGGCTCAGGTCATGATCCCAGGGTCCTGGGATTGAGCCCTGCCTCAGGCTCCCTGCTCAGTGAGGAGCCTGCTTCTCCGTCTCCTCCCCGCTCATGCTCTCTTTCATATCTCCATTGCGATCTCTGTGTGTGTGTGTCTCTCTCAAATAAATAAGTAAAATCTTAGGGAAAAAAAGAAGAAAACTGTATCATCAAGAAAGTGAAAGACAATCCACACAACGGAAGGAAATATTGCAAATTGTATATCCAAAAGGGACTGGTATCTGGAATATAGAAAGAACCCCTGCAACTCAACAATAAAAAGATAATTACCCAATTAAAATATGGGCAAAGGATCTGGATATACATCTCTCCAAAGAAGATCTACAAATGCTCAATAAGCACATAAAAAGAAGAAGTTCAGCATCGTTGGGTATTCGGGGAATGCAAATCAAAACCACGATGAGATCACTTCACTCCTACTAGGGTCACCAGAATAAAAAGGATGACAGACCATCCCGGGTGTTGGCCAGGGCGTGGAGAAATCGGACCCTCACACGCTGCTGATGGCAATGTAAAATGGTGCAGGTTCCTTAGCAAACAATCTGGCAGTTTCTCAAAAAGTTCAACAAAGAGGCCTCCCATGACCCAGCAATTCCACTCCTGGGCATACATACCTAAAAGAAATAAAGGCATTCATTGGCACACAAATCTGCACACAAATGTTCACAGCAGCATTGTTCACAGCAGCCCAAAGGTGGAAACAACCCACCTGTCCATCAGCTGATAAATGAATACATAAAACCCAGTATATCCTTCATGAAATATTATTCAGCAATAAAGAGAAAGTGATGCATGCTACAACACAGAGGAACCTTGAAAACATGATGTTCAGTGAAAGAAGCCAGGCACAAACGACCACAGACTGTATCGTTCCAATTTTACGAAATGTCCAGAAAAGGCAAAGGTACAGAGACAGAGAGTAAACGGGAAGTTTCCTGTGGCCGGAGGTGGGAATGGGCACAAGGTTTCTTTTTAGGTACTGAAAATGTCAAGTTAGATTGTGGTGCTGTTTATACAGCTCTGTAAATATACTAAAATTCACCAAATGCACACCTAAAAATGGGTGAATTTTATGGCATGTAACTCATATGTCAACATTAACTATTAAAAAATAAAACCAAGAGAGGCCAAAAGATCCCCAGAGAAGAGCCACTGTGCAGCAGGCCTGTGGGGGGGGGGGGGTCAAGTCTCCGGATCGGAGCTCAAGTCAGGGGCTCAAGGAGAGACCCTCAAGTGGAGGAAACCGAGGACACACCTATGCACTTGAACATGTCAAGAGGAACCTACCCAGCAGGGAGGATGCCGAGAGGCGGTAACTGTAACAAACTGAGCAGAAGCAAGTGGGACAGTCATAAACTGCAGAGAACACAGTTACAGAGGAAAGAGAAGGAAGCCCTGCCTTGTCGGGACCGTGTCAGGACCAGCCACGAAGAGCTGCCAGGATGATGGTAAACACCGAGTAATCAGTAGTTTGTTAGCGTTCGGTAACAGAAGGAATGGTGAATGGGAAGTGTGTGTGTGTGTGTGAGAGAGAGAGAGAGAGAGATACAGAGATGGAGAGAGGGAGAGATGAGCGTGTAAAGTAAATAAAGCTACAATGAGATACCAATATTTATCCACTGGAATAGTTAAATTAAAAAAAAAAAAAAAGGCCAACCATACCAAGTGTTGGTGAGGATTTCGGGCAACCGGAACTGGGGGGATGGAAAACGGTACAGCCACTTGGAAAGAGTCTGGCCATGCTTGCTTCGGCAGCACATATACTAAAATTGGAATGAAAAAGAGTGTGGCAGCTCCTTAAAAGTTAAACAGACACTTCACAGAATGCCCAGCAGCTCTGCTCCTGGGCGTATGAAATGAAAATACACCTCCAGACAACGACCTGTGCACGAAGGGACAAAGCGGCCTTATTTGTAGGAGCCCCAGAGTGGAGACACCCCAAACGCCCACCAGCCGGTGACTGGATAAACCAGCGGGGTCCACCCACACGACAGGACGCTAGTGAGCAATAAAAAGGAGCCAACTACTGATATGTACAACAACTTAACATTATGTTAAGTGAAAGAGCACGACATACGAGTTTTATAAAACTCATTTTATTATATTTATTATTAGATTAGGATTTATTTATAAGAAACTCCAGAAGGTTCAAACGAATCTAGATTGCCTGAGCCCGAAGTACAGGAAGTAGGAATTGCAATGGGGCATGAGGGAACTTTCAGAGGTTAAAAAATAAAATCAATTCCTATCTTGATGTTGGAAAGCATCTGTCAAAAGGCGCGAAACCGTATGCTTAAAATGTGTACATTTTACTGTATGAAATATCTCAATATAATTGATTAGTAAGTGGGGAAAAAGGGCTAGAATTATTTGATTGGGGTTAAAATGAGCGAGATTTCATGGAGAAGGTCTTGTGTCAGCTTGGTTTTTAAAAATGAATTTGAGAAACACACAGGAGAAAGGGCAGGGACCTGTATGCAGAACGAGTGTGGCCGAGTCTGTCAGCTGCTCCCTAATGTCCATTCTCCCTTGACTTCCAGAGAAACAAAAGCCGCAGCTTCAGCTGAGCACAGGCCGTGAGAACAGAGGTTCTCTCTTTAGCCTCCCCTGCAGCGAGGTGCAGGCACGTGTGCACGTTTCGGTCAAAAGGATGTCAGTGGGAGTGGTGGGTGCAGACTATGTTTGAAGGGCAGCAACATTCCTTGTCGTCCTTGTTTTCCCTTCCTACTTGCTGGGACACAGACATGACGGCTACAGCCCGAGCAGCCACCTTGGATCCCAAGGTAGAAGGCATCCCTAAGGAGGAAGAGACGAGCAGAAGTTGGTGTTGAGAGTGGAGTGACCACACCCGTCCTAGTCTGACTACCCAGACTTGTAAGAGGGAAATAACTTCTATTCTGTTTAAGCCACTGCTATTTGGGGTTTTCTTTTAGTTTCAGTAGAATCCCATCCTAAGTAAGAAAATGAGCAAAGGCATCACAGTGAAGTGCTCTTCTCCCAGTGCTGTAGGCTCTCCCGGACACCACCACCAGCAGGATTTGTCTACACTGCTTGGGGACAGGGCCCCAGTGCTCCCCACCTTACTGTTTCCAGGGCTGGCACCCAGCGGGTTCTCGGAGAAAACATCGAGTTGGCTGGAAGACCATGATTCAAGTTCCTGCATGATGTTATAGACTGAACGTTTGTGTATGTTGAAATCCTAACCCCTACAGGACGGCACTTGGAGAGGAGGCCTCTGGGAGATAACTAGGGTTAGACAAGTCTTGAAGGTAGGACCCTCTGATGGGATTAGTGTCCTCATAAGAAGAGACACTAGAGAGCAAGCTGTCCTTCTGTCTGTCTCTCTCCTTCCCCTGACATGGATACAAAGAAGTCATGTGAGACGTGAGCACACAGCATGATTGCAGTGGCCTACAAGCCAAGAGAAGAGGTGTCAGAATGAAGCTTATGTTGCTGGCACCTTGATCTTGGACTTCTAGTCTCCAGAACTGTGAGAAATAAATTTCTGTTGTTTAAGCCACCAGTCCATGGTATGTTGTTACAGCAGCCCAAGTTAACTAACACACACAAGACACACTGCTCTCTGCAGGCAGGGCCTGGACCCTCCTGGTTACCACTGTAACCCTTGTACCTAGCTCCAAAAGATGGCTGTGGGATCTCATATATTTGTGGAAAGAAAGAATGAAAAGCTGATAGAGCCGAAGTCTGAGGTTTCAAAGGTCAGTTTGCACACATCCTTCACCCTCTGGATACTTCCTCTCCTCCCTCACTCCTAATCCATGTCCTTCTTGGGGAGGCACTGTCCAGACCCTGAGCAATGGGATGATTATGTGATCCAGACTTCAGCCAGTCCACACCTTTCATTTCTCTGGAAATAAGGATTAGTCAGGGACAGACAGAGCCATGGGTCCAACTGAAGCTTATCAGAGCTTATCTTGGGACATCCTGAAACACTTAAGAAAATGGCACTTTTATGTCATCCACAGATTAGGTGGGTGGAAGCTAAAGTAGTGTGACCAAACTCAGAAAGTAGATCACAGGGGCAGAGAAAGAAAAACTGAGTCTTAGTGACTCCATCTGATGCCTGGATCCAGCTGTGCCTGAAGTCCAATCCTAGTGATTTCAATCAGTTGATCTAGTAAATTCCTTTGGGCTTAAACCAAACAGGCTTGAGTCTTTTTTTTTTTGCAACTTGAGAGTGCAAACATAGTTGACCTTTAGGGTCAATGTCTCCCCTAAAATACATCATCTTGGGGATAGTGTTGTGTACCAGGTTGCTGCATTAACTCTACTTCCTTTTGAGTATAGCTGACTCTGAGAACTCAAACAAGGCCTTGTTGATTCTACCTGGTATGTGACACTGTAAACCAATCTCACATTATCAGCATTGCAAAAATTCCCCTATAAAAACACAGGAGTCTAAAATGTTAATCTGGGAATTAGTGGACATTTATCTTCTTTGGATCAGTATAATTTCCTCCCATTTTTTTTATCTGCTTTCTGAGCCACCTCATTTATCTAAGCTTTCAAAAGCTCATGCAAAACACATAATGCACTTCAGCTACAAAAATCAATGCTCGAGGACGTGTTTATACCAGGATTGCTACAGAAATTCTTATACTGCTTTTCTGAGGCCTTGCTATCAAAATTTTTATTCACAAATAGAGCCAAAATAGTTTTACTTATCAATAAACCTTCTCCTTAATTATCAAGTCAGGGGGGAAAAGTAATTAAAAAAATACATTCTTCTTTATTTTTAAGGGGAAGGAGATTTACATTGGTTTGGGTTTCAAACAACCCTCTTTCCCTCCAACCACCCAAGACAACTGACTGACTTTAATTAAAGACCATTTACCCTGGGAATGGATTGCTTGCTGCAATTTGTACTGAAGAGACACATTTGCAGACAAATGGACTGCAGTCCTTAGATTTTGCTCCAACGACAAGAGAAGTGATTATGTTCTCCCATCACTTCCTCTCTCTGAAGAACTCTATTAAGAGAATAATTTGAACGGACTCTTCTGCTACTCTGCATTTTAAAGTGCGATCTATTTCAGCACCACCAACATTTTTTTCCCCTTTTAAAAATGAGTGATATTTAAGGAAAAATGCCAGCTGGGTATATATTTGAGGAGGGGCTATGGGAAACACAAAGGTTTATATAACTGCCTCGGAAGCTCAGTTGCTTGCAAGCACCGAGTAACATGTAGGCTTGGTCTGCGGCTGCAAATAGCGGAGAGTCCCGGAACACAGGAGGAGGCTGATCAAATTCACACGCAGGCCCTGGACACCTTGTTCTGTTCTTCCACTTCCTGCCTGCCCACTGCTGGAGGGGCTTGGATGGGGCTGTCTAACTCCAGGTCACGGAG
Organism: Taxidea taxus jeffersonii; assembly: GCA_003697995.1. Classification (NCBI taxonomy): domain Eukaryota; kingdom Metazoa; phylum Chordata; class Mammalia; order Carnivora; family Mustelidae; genus Taxidea; species Taxidea taxus. The sequence continues at coordinate 51,488 of RCUC01154394.1, forward strand.
TTGCAGTGGAACTGCTGGGCCCTAAGGCCCCCTGATTTGTTTGTGGTCTAAGAAGAGGCCCATGAATCTGCCTCGGAATTGGGCTGAAGGAAGCCCGAACTGCAGGGAGCTCTCTGGCTCCAAGTGAAAACAAAGCCTGGGCCACCTTCTCTGTGACTCCACAAACACCCATGTCTGCTGCATTGCAATGCCCTGTCTGCTGTGCTTAAGGCCTGAGTGTGTCTTGAAAGCAGGGGCTAACTTACCTCCTCGGGGCTTAGCTCAGTAGCGGGCATACGAGGGGTGCTTCATAAATGCAGAAGGAGTAGCTGAATAAATTCGTGTCTTTTTTTTTTTAAGATTTTTTATTTGTTTATTTGACAGACCACAAGAGATCACAAGTAGGCAGAGAGGCAGGCAGAGAGAGAGGGGGAAGCAGGCTCCCCGCCGAGCAGAGAGCCCAACGTGGGGCTTCATCCCAGGACCCTAGGACCATGACCCGAGCCGAAGGCAGAGGCTTTAACCCACTGAGCCACCCAGGCACCCCTAAATCTGTGTCTTTAATTCCGTCCGTCTGGATCTGAGCTGTGCACCAACAGTGACTGGGTGCCTGGTCAGCTGATCAAAAATCCAGGAAAGGCGCATCTGGCCTGGGCCTGAGATGACGGGGATCCTACCTTTGTTCTCCCACGGTGACCCAGGAGCTGTTTGACTTCAGAAGTGTTATGGCAGGAAGGAATCTGAGTGCCCTGGATCGCAGAAGCACTCCTGATTCTCCACCCTTCTCTGTACCCACGCCTTCGGCTCCGTGACTTACCTGCTGCTCCCATCAAGAGATGGAGTCCTGGGGCGCCTGGGTGGCTCAGTGGGTTAAAGCCTCTGCCTTTGGCTCGGGTCATGATCCCAGGATCCTGGGATCGAGCCCCACATCGGGCTCTCTGCTCAGCGGGGAGCCTGCTTCCCTTCCTCTCTCTCTGCCTGCCTCTCTGCCTACTTGTGATCTGTCAAATAAATAAATAAAATCTTAAAAAAAAAAAAAAAAGAGATGGAGTCCTATTTCCTCGGCCCTTGTATCTAGGCTGGGCCTTTAACTTGCTTGACCAAAGAGTATGAAGAAAGGGGCAGTGTGCTCGTTCTGAGCCAGGGTCTTAAGAGGACATGCAGGCTTCCACCTGCTCTTTCAGACCCTGTGCCTGCCACGAGAAGTCTGGGGCCACACGTAGTAAAGCTAGGTCATCCCACCAAGGCCATCCTAGACCAGCTGGCCCCCAGGTGAGCTACCAGGTGCCTGCAGACACATGAGAAATAACACATGGGTTTTGTTTTAAATCACTCAGTTGTGGGATGGTTTGTTATACAGCAATAGCTAACTGATAACACTGAGTTCAACATTCCAAACAGGTGGGTACCCTGAAGCCCAGAGAAGGGAGAGATCTTCCCTAAAACCGCATGGGCTGGTGACAAGAATCCAAGTATGAGAACCACTCACCCACGGCCTTTCAACTCTACTGAACACTGATAGTTCTTCAAGAAGCCATATCTTCCATCTTTCTAAGTCATTAACCCTCGGGATCTGAGCAGAGGGCAGGAGCAGGTACATGAAAGTCATCAGCCCCCACGTGGAGGCAAAGCAGGTGTCATACCTCTGAGGCTCTAGCGTCATGTTCCTGGAAAGCCACTGGGTTCCCGTACCTTGTAACCATGTGTTCTGCCATGAAAATCAAACCACAAGGGCCTTTTCTCAATTTGCAAAAAATTACGGAACACAGTAAGAACTTAAATATTAAAAGTAATCTCTAGAAGGTGCTTGGAACGGCGTTTGACACGTAGTAAATGTTCCATGTTCAGTGACTGTTTGCTGTTATTATTAATTTCTCCTCCCACAAATTGTTTGGAAACCTTTGGTGCCCGCTGCCATTGGAAAGCCGGCAGGCAGACGAATGAGTCATAGGCAGTGTTGGCATCCAGTGAGCACAGCTGTAGGCCACGCCTGTTATGTAGATCACTGACGTGACCAACCCCATCTTACAGATGGGGAAACTGAGACTTGGTGGGATGGATCTGCCCCAGGTTAGTAAAGCTGGGGAGAGGTGAGCAGGAATCTCCCCAGCTGCCCGACGCAAGCCGGTGGGGAGCACAGACCATGCTCACTCGGCTCTGTTCTCTCTACCGTTTAGCCCTTCACGCACCGTCTCCCCCACCCTCTACCCCCTCACCAGATCCCAGGCTCATGTACTTGAAAGGACATTTGTTGTAACTGATGTCCTCAGTTGTGTGTGATCGAGGAACACAACTGAAGAGGCCTCACAGAGTTGTGGTTTATAAGTATGCATTTAGAGGTGGAGTGAACAAGAAATATCTCGAGCCTTTGGAGCTCCAGTCTGATCCAGCACTGTTACTGCCTGCAGAACTCAAGTCACAGCTTCTGCAGACTTCGCTGAGCACCTGCTCTATGCTGGCATTGAGAGCCTGGAGCTTCTAGGGCTGCGGTGTAAGCAGATGGTCCTATTGGACTTTTCAAAACTCAACCAGCCTGCCAGGTCCCCAGGTGTCCCTGTTCTTTGAGAGCAGGAAATGTCATTTACCATCCTAGCCTTACCATCTTAGAATAACTGAAGCCACAGGGACGGCCATCGTACCTGACTTTCCTTTCTCAAGTGGGACAGCTTGTTCCTTCCCTGGCACATGGGAGCCTAGGGATTTTCCCTATTAACAGACCAAACGTGTGCATCCCCCCGAATTTCATACGCTGAAATCCTAACTCCCAATGTGACCATATTAGGAGGTGGGGCATTTGGAAAGTGATGAGGTCATGAGGGTAGAGCCCTCATGAATGGGATGAGTGTCCTTAGAAAGGGGACCCAGAGAGCCCGCTCCTCTCCTACCATGTGAGGACACAGAGAGAAGACAGCTGCTTATGAACCAGGAAGCCAGCCATCAAGCAGACAATGAATCTGCTGGCACTTTAATCTAGGACTTCCCAGCTTCCAGAAGCGTGAGAAATAAATGTTTGCTCTGTAAGCTACCCAGCCTGTGGCATTTTTGCTACAGCAGCCCTGACTGACTAAGGCAAGTGCCATCTGGTGGGGGCAAGATGGTCTTCCACCCAGTCTGGCCCTCCTTTGCTTAGTGCCCTGGGGTTACTCAGTCTGGGGGTCGGTCACTGGCTGCATTTCAGCTGGGCAGACCTACTGACTCCCACTCTCCTAGGCTCAGGAGAATGCAAATGCCCAAGCTCCATTTGGAACTGAACGTGAAGTTCTCCTGGGACTTTCTCAGAAACCCTTCAAGACAGTGGCCCCTTGGTATTGACTTGAGATGAACTCCCACCACATTTTGTATTTTAAAAATGCTGTCATACGAGCCTTCTTATTTGATCCTTCTAATCCTAATCCTTTGAGGCTGGCCAGACTTAGGAAATAGTCCACTGAAGTGTGAGAGGTGAACTCCTGGTGTAGGCTCACGCAGGCTTCCTGCCTGACTCAATCCAGTGCTCTTTTCCACTGTATATCTCGTATCCTCTTGTAAATATGATGTGGGGGGAGCTTTTGTGTGTCATCTCCCCACAACTACGTGAGATGATACTGTGCCCATTTTACAGGGGGAAGAACCAAATCCACAGAAGCCGGGTGATTTGTCCAATGTCATAATAATCACAAATGGCAAAGCAAAAATCAAGCCCACGTTTTGAATCTGCACAGCAGCAGACAGAGTCCCAACTTTCTAGAAACAGAGTTTACTGGGGTCCCAGTCTGGTGAGTGACAACGAATCAATAGGACCTAATACTGCATGGTTCAGGCCCCGGCTCCTGAAACAGCGCTCTCAGATGGGAGGCCAATGCTGTCTGAGGCTGGGCAACATCAGGGGACGTGAGCCAGCTTGCCCAAAGGGCCACTGTGAAAAACGGTCACTTGTGTTATTCTAGTGGTTTTGTTTTGCTATTAACCATATAAGTTTTGAGGTCA
>RCUC01154395.1:0-50272 GCA_003697995.1 Taxidea taxus jeffersonii
ATGGTGAGTGCTGTGAAGTGTGTAAACCTGGCTATTCACAGACCTGTCCCCCTGGGGCTAATAATGAGTTATATGGTTTTAAAAAAGTAAAAAATACTAAAAAAAAAAAATAGAGAGAAGAATAGCATTTAAAACTCCTCAGTAACTGGGAATGAAACAACACTAGGAGTCAGAAGAACTATATTCTAATCTGGGATTTTTCAATAAACGATTTCAGGAACAAAAAAAAAAAAATAAAGAAGAGAAAAGCAAGGCTTTCCTTCTCTATAAGCAAGCAAGATTCTTAAAAAAAAAACCACTCAGTATTTGTTAAAATACTTGCATACATACATACATGCATGTAGACATATACATGCATGTACATATATGTAAAATACATGAGGTTTATATAAAAATGTTTGTATAAAATATGCTGTATTTTTTTTTAGATTTTTGTTTATTTATTTGACAGAGAGAGCGAGAGAGGGGACACAAGCATGGGGGGTGAGAAGGAGAAGCAGGCTTCTCGCAGAGTAAGGAGCCCCAATATGAAGCTGGATCCCAGGACCCTGGGATCATGACCTGAGCTGAAGGCAGATACTCAGTGACTCGGCCACCCAGGTGCCCCAAATATGGTATAATATTAATACATATGTTTCTATATAGGTGCATGTTTATTTAATTTTATTTTCATTAGGCATTAGGTGATATGGGTATTGCCAACTTATTAATTTGATACAAGTACTCTGACTTATAAGAAAAGTTCATAATAACAACCCACTTGTAATATAACAGATATATAACATATATATTTGTCTTCAGAATTTTTTAAGTAATTTTGAATAATGGTATTGTATTTTCCAACCTTAGTATAACTTACGTAGTTTGAAAGAATGCATTTCACGGAGTTCTTCTATAACTATAGATATAAATTAGTATGTTAATGAAGTACAACGTATTTTTCATATGCTTTCATTACTATTAATCATATTAATAGTAAAATTGAAGACTTTTTATGTGTTGAAAATTTGTGTTGAATTTCAGCAAGCTCCTACATTACCTTTTATGTTTTTATTTTTAATTTTTTAATTTTTTTATAAACATATAATGTATTATTAGCCAAAGGGGTACAGGTCTGTGAATCACCAGGTTTACACACTTCACAGCACTCACCATACCTTTTATGTTTTAAACTTGAACTTCTAACTGGATGTTCCCTTAGTTCTGTGATTGATATTGATACCTGAATTTTTATAGAAGAATCAGGAGTGAAGGATGTTTTGTATGCAAACATTACTATCTTTTTATTAGCTGTCTTGTGCTAGATTATATTATCTGAACTGAATTAACAGATCTGGATAGAAAAATGTGTGGGCCCTGATACTATACATCGTCCCATAGATGTTTTTTAATTCAAGAGACACAAATTTGCAACAAAAATATATATTTGGGGGTTATTTCCCATTAGCCAAAGAGATTTTAACACACTGAGCCACCCAGGCACCCCTAGCCAAAGAGATTTTAAAAGACAAAAACCACTTGTTTGATTTTAGAAAGTCAGTTTCCCAAATTCACAGTTAATAGTAATTGGAACTTCAATCTGGACAAAGGCACATAATTGTCTTCCTACTGTTTTATCTATTTCAGTAGTTGTGTTTAAATAAAGATGCATTTTAAATTTTTCTATAATTCTACTATTTGTCTTCATATATATATGAAATGCATGAATCTTATGATTCTCATCTTCTTTGTCTCAGCTTTTACCTTTCTTTCATGTGTTTCTGGCATATCCATCTCTTTCCTGCCTTTCTGCTCTCCTCTTCAGCCTATGGACTCTCCTGTGATGTACTTTATAGTATTTTTCCCATCTTTGTTTGTCTCACCTATTGTGCAATTGAATTTTCATGTCTCAAAGAGGTATGTTTAAGTCCTGACTCCAGGTGACTGCAAATGTGGCCTTATTCTGAGATAGATTCTTCCTAGGTGGAATCATGTTAAAATTAGGTCATACTGCATTAGAGTGAGTTTGAATCCAATGACTAATGTCCTTATAAGGTGAGGAAAGTTTTGCCTTTAAGGACAGAGAGAAAAAAAAAAAATGCTACATGAATTTGAGACAGATTGGAATGATGCATCTAAAGGCCAAGGAACACAAAGCGTTACCAGCAAACGCTGAAGCTAAGAAGATTTACGGAATGATCCCCGACTTACAGCCTTCAGAGAGACCATGGCCCTGCCTTCCAGGCAGATGTCCAGCCTCCAAAACTGTAAAAATAAATATCTGTTATATTAAGGCACCCAGTTTGTGGTACTTTGTTACTACCACCCTAGGAAACTAATGTACTCATCAAATCAAACATACCAAATTTTCAGGATTTTGCAATTATGTTAAATAAACTACTTAGTGAAATAGGCAAAATTAATATTCCTATACTGTTATTATTTTTCCATTTGGCTTTTCATAAAGTGGACAAAAAGTCACATAAAGTCACAGACACACCCAAATATATTGAGAGAAATAATTATTCCTTTTGATCTAGTTTAATATTATTGAAAATAAGAACAATGTCAAATGTGTATTTGTCAAGGGAGTATAATTTTGGCTCCCTCGTACATATGTATGTATTCAGGCTATTATTCCTCAATATTACCCTACTCAGTCTTTATCTTATTCATTTTGCAGCTCCTAGATTCCTCTTTTCAGATGCTAAGCAGGACAATGACTGTTGAGGGACTCATTTTCCCTCTGCCTTTTGAATACGGATCTGAATCAGCTAGTTTCACTTTTGCTCCCAGCCCTGTGGTTACATTTTTCTGCATATGACTTCACTTCATGTAAAATTAAAATGAATTCTGATAGATAATAAAAAGTTTCTTCCTAACGATGAGCTCTGACTTCCTTCAGATTGCACAGAAGTATGAGAAAGTATTTGGGGTTTGAATTTTAAGCCTTAAGTGCTTTATCTTGCTCACAATAATAGACCCTTTCCTCTAGGGTTCTTTGGGGGCTGAGAGAGAGGAATGAGTCAAGAGTAAGTGTGACAGGAGAGTTCTCATCAATTGCTCTGGATTTAGAGACAAATAGTCAGCACAAGTCTCCTGAACAGTATCTGGATAGAAGAGGCCAAGGAAACTCTGCATCTTGGAATGGTCTGAGCAAAGTGAGTACTGACCCAAAGTGTTTGCTCAAGGAGTTTTAACCATTTGCTGTTTTCAGTCAGAATGGAAGTCCACCCTCCTCTGATTCTAGATTCACAGACTTCTCTCTTTGAACTCCTAAGCTCCCAGTTTAACATATCAGTTTTATCTCATTTTAGGGCTAATATTACCTTTGAGGTCACTTCACCTTTCCTATGATAAGTTTGGCTGATGTAAGAATTTGAAATTATTTCTATATTCTTACCAATATAAATGAACCCACAAATTTATATTTTTTATAGTTTTGCAATGAATAACTCAGAACTGCATTAACAATGTTTCTACAGGAGAAAAAGAAAGAAAAAAAATCCTCCTTATTTGGGAAATTTCCTGAAACTCTTCTCTACTTGTAGCTAAATATATTTTTATTTTCCCTATTTTATGAATTATAATTCATTTGTGTTCATAATCTAGTAGACTATAATATTTAATACTTTAGTTTAAATTTCTCCATACCTCAGGAATCATCTTGGTGATAGGAAACAAAAATATTTCAGGATAAAATATATTTTTACTATGTTGTCTATGTCATCATATTCAAATGTTCTGTTTAATCCTGAAAATGATCTTTCAGAAGGGTAAAAAATGTCTAGATAAACTTTTCTAGGATGCTATTTCTTCCATAGTTCCACCATTTTAAACAAACAAACAAACAAACAAACAAAAAGGAATATTCTATTCATTGAAGAAATATTTAGTAAAACCTAAACCAATTTTAAGTGGAATACATTCAAATAGGTAAGATTAAAATATGTTTTATCCCTTAATAATAACAAAACAATGTCTTCTGTTGCTTATGCTAGTGGTTCTCACAAAAGGGAAACAGAATATACAGGTATTTAAAATATTTCATGTGGTTCTTGGGTGGGTAGATTAAGGATCTGCTTTGGGCTCAGGTCATGATCTTGAGGTCCTGGAATGGAGTCGGGTCCCTACATCATGGAGCCTGTGGAGGGCTTTCTGCTCAGTGGGGATTGTGTTTCACCTTTTTCCTTGGCCCTTTCCCCCTGCTAGTGCACTCTCTGTCTCACTCTCAAATAAATGAATATTTTTTTTAAATCAATGTTTTCTGAATTATAATTTAAGAAATATGTCAGCAATGTATCTAATAAGCACTTTATAAAGTATTAAAGAAAAAATAGTCTCAAAACTCAGTATCTAATATTTTTGACAAATAATAGTCAATCTTGAAAGTAGTTGAATGTTCTGTATTCCACACTCCACAACACGCCCCACTTTAGTTCTAGGTTTCTCTTTTCTTTTTTTAGCTATATGTGCTAGTCAGTAGAAAAATAAAAAAACTCAGTATAAAATGTGTAATTCTAACCATATTGTTTAATGGGCTCTATTTCTGATTTTTGTAGTTTATATAAAATCTTTCAACTACTGAATCATAAATTCTAAAGTCCTTAAGGTATTGTTAAAATACAACAATAAAACCAAACCAGCAACAAAATATTTTGAACTATCTTACTTAGGATATCAAAACTAAATAGTGTACTTTACATCAAAAAGAATATCCCTCACAGCAAAGACAGTCCTAATGGGGAAATACATAGCCATCTAAACCTCCCTCAAAAAAACTGAAAAATCCAGAATACACCAGCTGTCTCTACACCATAAGGAACTGGAGAATCAACAAAAAGTTAAGCAAACCCCCCACACAAGAAGGGAAATAATCAAGATTAGAGTAGAGATCAATGAGATAAAACTATCAACAAAACTAGAAAATGTTTTTTTGAAAGAATAAATAAGATTGATAATCCATTGGCCAAACTAATCCAAAAGGAAAAAAAAAAGAGGACCCAAATTAATATAATTATGAATGAAAAGGGAGAGATCATGACTAACACAAAGGAAATAGAAACAATCATCAGAAATTATTATCAACAGTTATATACCAATAAGTTAAGCAACCTAGACAAAATGGTTGCATTCCTGGGAACCTATAAACTTCCAAAACTGAATCAGGAAGAAATTGACAACCTGAATAGACCAATATCTAGTAAGGAGATTGAAGCAGTGGTCAAAAACCTCCCAAAAAACAAGAGCCCAGGACCTGATGGATTCCCTGGAGAATTCTACCAAACATTCAAAGAAAAAATAATACCTATTCTCCTGAAGCTGTTACAAAAAATAGAAACAGAAGGAAAACTTCAGACTCTTTTTATGAAGCCAGTATTGCCCTGATCCCCAAACTTGGCAAAGACCCCACCAAAAAGGGGAATTTCAACCCAATATCCCTGATGAATATGGATGCTTAGATTATCAACGAGATCTTAGCTAACAGGATCCAACAGTATGTTGAAAAGATTATCCACCATGACCAGGTGGGATTTATCCATGGGATGCAAGGATGGTTCAAAATTCAGAAATCAATCAATGTGATAGAACAACTCAATAAGAGAAGAGAGAAGAGCCACATGGTCCTCTGAATTGATGCAGAAAAAGCATTTGACAAGATACAGCATCCATTCCTGATTAAAATGATTCAAAGTATAGGGATAGAAGATACATTCCTCAACTTCATCCTCAATGGGGAAAAGCTGACAGCCTCCCCCCTTTGAGATCAGGAACATGACAAGAATGTACATATGTATAATATATATTACACACATACATATATAACATATTATAAGTATGTTATTCACATACATACATTTAGGATTTATATGGGGATATGTATGTTTACAAAATAGTTTTACTATATATTTGCAATAAATTCTAATTAGTGCCCCCAAAATGTTTTTTTTTTTTTTTTAAGATTTTATTTAATTATTTGTCAGAGAGAGAGAGAGAGAGCACTCAAGCAGGGGGAGTGTCAGGCAGAGGGAGAAGCAGAATCTCTGCTGAGCAAGGAGCTCATTGTGGGACTCTATCCCAGGACCCTGGAATCATGACTTGAGCGGAAGGCAGACACTTAACTGAGTGAGCCACTGAATTGTCCCTGGACAACAGATTTTAGGGGATAAGGAATAAATAGAAGAAGATGTGTGAGAGATTTTGGCAAAAGAGAATAGTGGCTCTGGGATGGCTCTACATCAGAGCTGTAGAGAAGTGAGGAGATACTGAGAGATGAACCAACATGACTTCCTGATGCTGACGTTTCCTGATTCCATATGTACGCAGCATATGAATGAAGACATTGTAGAATATTTTTTCCACACTGAAAACTTTTGAAAGTGGAACAGGATGGCAAAATAATTAAAATAATGCATTTAATTTTTAAATTATTTACTGGCAATTGTTTCATTGACTGAATAATTGCTTTTATGATACTAGTGGGCCTGCATTACAGCTGTGTTGAAAATATTATAAGTCAAAATTCCTTTTTAATAAATAGAACACATCCATACATGTAAAGCTGAAGTAAAGAAAAACTTTATTATCTAAACATTGAAATATAACATAAGCAGAATAACTATTCTGCATGCATTGCCATATATTTTGATCAGCTTCTTAGCTATATTTGTCTATATCAAGTTCATTAAAAAATCCTTTTTTAAAATATGGTATAATTTTTAGTTTATTTTCATGTATTTGCCTACAACCTGCTTCAAAGTTGCAGTTTTTGATTAATAAATTTAAAGTTATGATACTTCATTGATTCTATTCTTTGTAACATAATAAACTTAGTTGAGAAATTATTTTTATAAGAACTGAGGTACCTGGTAAACTCAGAAAATTCTGCTGGAATATATTTTCTATTCTACCTTATTTTATTTTATTTTTTAAGATTTTTATTTATTTATTTGACAGACAGAGATCACAAGTAGGCAGAGAGACAGGCAGAGAGAGAGGAAGGGAAGCAGGCTCCCCACTGAGCAGAGAACCCGATGTGGGGCTCGGTCCTGAGGACCCTGGGATCATGACCTGAGCTGAAGGCAGAGGCTTTAACCCACTGAGCCACCCAGGCACCCCGAATTAAGGATTTTAAATATATATGTGTATACACACACACACACACACACACACACACACACACACACACACGCATAAGAATTACATTAAAATCTTAAAAATAGCTTTGTGGTCTTATAAGGAATATCACCATGGTGCAAGTGAAGGTACACCCAATCCAGAGTTACAAATTACACCTTTCTTTGAGCAAAAGCAATTGTCAGTAAGAAGCTAACTGAATACAACAGCTTTTTTGTAGTAAATGGATATATTTAACTCAATATTAATGATGTCATAAACCGTTTTCTTAAAAAGTCAGTGTACGCATCTGGCTTTCCCCTACTACTATGTTCCTTGTGTTGTTTGATGGTGATTAACTTTAGAGTTAAACCAAACCAACAATGTCACAAATCATAATATATTAACAATCGGTACAGGCAAATTATAAGGAGGATGATTATGAGGGGAAAGTCCTAAACTTGGATTTGGCTGCCATAACTGATGAGACTTTGGGAGAATAGGTATTTGGGTTAAACAAGGGTAAGTGAGGAGTATGTACATCAACCAATATTAGCTAGGGACTGAAAACCAGACACCTGAAGCAAAATACAGAAAATTATGAAAATAGGCTCTCCTGGGTGGATCAGTCATCTGAGGGTATGATTCTTGGTTTTGGCTGAGGTCATTATCTTGGGGTCCTGGGATCCACACTCAGAGACAAGTCTACTTGTCTCCCTCTCTCTCTGCCCTGAGCCCCACTCATGCTGTCTTTCTCAAATAAATAAATCTTTTTTTAAATAAAATTATGAAACTAATCTTAATTAGTTAACTTTAACTAATCTTAAAATGAGAAAAATCCAAAAATCCCGAAAGTACTGAAAGTTACTTTAAAAACGATGTTGAATACGAAGACATATACAATGAACATGAGATTAATGAAAAAATTCCATTGGAATGTACCATTCCAAGTACAACTAATAAAGTTACATTTGTCAACTACAACCTTTAATCAAAACTGCCTAATACATGTTTCAATGATTGTTTTAAATAGTATTTGTTATCGAAAAACCTGGACAAGCATAACCTCAAATTCTTTAAAAAGGAAAACACTAAGGATATCCTGCATAAAACTATTCTGGAGTGGTTTTTTAAAATGCAAAATCGGAAGGAAAATTACTTAGATAGATTGCTTTTTTTTTAAGATTTTATTTTTATTTATTTATTTGACAGACAGAAATCACAGAGAAGGCAGAGAGAGGAGGAAGCAGGCTCCCCGCTGAGCAGAAAGCCTGATGTGGGGCTCAATCCCAGGACTCTAGGATCACGACCTGAGCTGAAGGCAGAGGCTTTAACCCAATGAGCCACTCAGGTGCCCCTCTACTTTATTTTAAATATTAATATTTCCATCTAAATATTTCATCATGTAAGTCATTTTGGCTTTACATATGGTATCATTTTTCAAGAAACAGTTTTTCAAGAGAAAACTTCTCAAATAACTTCTATTATTTGGATATATTGCTAAATAAAGATGCTGAAAATGTTCTCAATTTCATTTATTTTTTAAAGATTTTTATCTATTTATTTGATTGATAGAGCACACAAGCAGCAAGAGCAGCAGAGAGAGAGGGAGAATCAGGCTCCCCACTGAGCAGAGGTCTGATGCCAGACTTATCTCAGGACCCTGGGTTCATGACCTGAGCAGAAGGCAGATGCTTAACAGATTGAGCCAACCAGGTGCCCCTAAATGTTATCAATTTCATTTCATTCCAGAACAGAATATAAACTAATGCAGATAAAAATCAGAGCTCTGGCCAGTAATTCTTCCCACAAATCTAGATATTCCCTTTTTGTTTGCTTTAATAGGTATGTTTGAATTTTCTCATTTGCAACAACTATTTTTGGTAATTGAATTTTCTATCACTTTCAAAAATGAAAATTATGGGGCGCCTGGGTGGCTCAGTGGGTTAAAGCCTCTGCCTTCGGCTCAGGTCATGATCTCAGGGTCCTGGGATCGAGCCCCGCATTGGGCTCTCTGCTCAGTGGGGAGCCTGCTTCTCCATCTCTCTCTGCCATCTTCTCTGCCTGCTTGTGATCTCTGTCTGTCAAGTAAATAAACAAAATCTTAAAAAAAAATGAAAATGAAAATTTTGACGCGTTGACTTATTAAACACTGATTAAAATTCATAACTAGTTTAGAAAAAATGAAAACTTAAGTTAGAGGACTGATTTGCACTAATGTTCAAACCCATTAATAGGACCTGTAGGTTTTTTATAAAGTAATTCTTTCAAATATTTTCAAAATTTGCTTCCTATTGAACAGTAAAGAAAGTATATTTGCAATGCTAAGGACTTTTTCTACATTCAATATCAGTTTCATCACAAAAATTTCATAGCTCAATACTCTATGCATGTTTTTTGAAGGATTATAAATTTTGACAACTATAGCTTTAGTTTCAACTAGAAAAATATTGATGCTTGTTTAAATACAATACAGATAATATTTTTATCACTATCATTTTGAAGTACATGTCTACTGCATAGATTTCTTTATGTAGTATTTGTATTATTAATGCAGAAACTATTCATTTTATCTCCATTCCTGAAATTTAACATTGTTTATAATTTACCATATATTCAATATAAGTTCAAACAAATCATCTGTGACAGAATACATTCCAAAGTTTTTAATTTCACTGAAATACTTAAAAAAGTGAAAAGAAATAATCCATTGTTGGAATTCACTTGATTTTCTATTTGAAGCCCTTGATGATGGTGGGGCCTCATTTAACTATGAAGTTCTTCTGGAAAAGAAACTAGCCCATTAATAGATATTACTTAATTTCTCTATGTGCCGCAGTATATTCAATTTTTACAAATGAGAAAAATTAATTTAAGAAATCAATCATTTGATCTAAACAGAAATTCTTGCCTCTACAGGATAATGTGTAAATGTATTTTCTGTGGCTAGATTTTTTAACTCTGTCTCTTTTGGGTATAAGCTTCTGAAAATAACCCACTTTTAAAGTAGGAATGGCTATTAGGCTTCTTTTGACTTTCTTGTGGTTATGGTATCAGTATGGTACTCAAGGTAAATGATAAATATCAATAAAGACACTTTACAGATTAAATGTTCAACAATGACTTTTCAAGATGCAAATTTAGTATTTAATTTTCCATTTAGCATGCACTCTAGCTTGTTCACATTAATTGCTGCCTAAACATTTTTGAAAAAAAAAAAAAAAAAACCTTGTAAAGCATTCCTAGTAATAAAATAGCAAAGGTTTAGAACATATAATAACTGACAAAGTGAAGAGTATTTACAGTATTCTCTTCACATCTGAGAGAAACAAAATGCAACCTCTTTTTCCAGTACATATTTTATGTTTACCTACTTGATTTTTTGGTTTGTTTGTTTCCGTTTCTAACTGGTTTTCACCAACCAGCAGGCTGAAGACTTATAAGCATTGGACAGACCATGCATACTGTCTTGGACAAGTGACTAGTGAGCACAATCGTGTGATGTAATTCTCCCTCTATCACCAGGAAGGCCTTGGCTACTTTTTGTCACTTGTTCTTGAGAACTGCTTTTTCTGCTTCAATCACTGAACATTCTGAATGGTATGCTTGAAAAAGAAATGTTCATTAAGATGAGTTCAGAAAACTGAGAAAGGAGATGAAAATATCAGTACAAGTCTTTCAGTACACATGTTCAACTGAGAATTCCGTTTACTACGCGAGCATCTCAATCACTAATAAATGAGATCATGGCAGAATCAGTAATAAGCAAACATACAGAAAGAAGTCCATCTTGCCCTAACCTAAGGGAACCATAAGTAAGATTATTTCATTGAAAATAAAAATATCACTTGGAAGCTAAATTGGGAAAAAAAACCCTGGGAAAACAGAAACACATTGAGCGTGCTCCAAGGTTACCAGTTTGCATGATTAAACCAGGTATGAAACAAAGAAACAGGTCCAGAGAGATTCAAAGGTTCTTTTTCTCTGTATATATATTTAAAACACACACACACACACACACACACACACACTGAGTGCTAAGAATAAAGCTAGACCATAATTCTGTCAATCAAAGAGCCTCAGCTGATTAACTCCCTTGAAAAAGAAATAAGACTGTAACCAAGTAGCCCAACATCCTGTGATGCAAATACAGAGAAAAAGACTTGAGATGTTTTCTGGCCCAGAAAATTAAGTACTTTGAATCTATATTTTTAGTGGCATTATTAAATAGATCTCAATAATTTCCTACACTAGGGGTGAGAAACAACAACAATAAGGATTCTGATAGGGAGCAGATGTCCTAAGAAACATCCACAAGGCAAATACCAGGAATGTGTGAATAACAAACAGAACTTGGGGTGGAAATAACATAAAAAACAATTTATTATTATAAAAAATACTATTTTCATTAAAAATAATGACTATATGATTACTAGAAAGCTCTCAGGTATAACAGAGAAGAAGGGTAGGGAAGAAAGAGAGGAGGAAGGAAGGGGTTAAGGGAGAGAGATGTATTATTATAAAATATATTATTTTCATTAAAAAAATAATGACTATGTGATTACCTAGAAAGCTCACAGATATAACAATTAGAAAAGAAGGGTAGGGAAAAAAGAGAGGAGGAGGGGAGGAGTTAAGGGAGAGAGACAGGGAGGGAGAGAGAGGAGAGACACCATTCAGAAGAATGCAAAAGCAACCTTATATTTTATACATTGCAAAATACAGCATTTGAACAACCAACTTTAGAATTTGATCTGTGATCTATATACAAATAGGATAAAATATTCTCATATGTTACGTAGTGTTGATAAATCCATTTTAGTAAGACAAGCATCACCTTCTACTTGTTAACAACATGCATGATATAAAAATGTTTGCTGTGGTCCATGCCTCCACGATACCACCTCCCCTCCACTGTTCCAAGTCTCCATGTACAACATCTCAACCTTCTGAATTCATTTTAATTTTTATCTAAAAGGTGAACTTTACACCTAGGAAATTACTTTTATTTGCAAATTTGAAAAGTCATCTGCTGAAAATAGCTTTAAAAAAGGTGACTACTTGAAAGAGTAAGCAACTTTGATTTCAATATTGAAAAGTGAGAGGTCATGAACAACTGAGCAATAGTATTGTGGGATCAGACATTGCAGAATGTTTAGAAGAGCTGATTCATCCTGCAGCTCTATAAATCTCACTCATGGAATATTTGTTTGTCTTGACGCAAATGTATTTGCCTTTTAAATGGTTTAGAAGTTTTCATGCAAACACTAGAAACATGTTATGATTATTTAACAATCATAATTCCCTTTTTCCATTTTAAAACCTTGCATATAACTCACATACAAACACCATGGCAAGTACTTAAAATTACAACCTTATCCAAAATGCCAATATCTTCGTTGGACAAAACTATGAAGGAGCATGATATCCACATTATAAATGAAATGATGACATTTTATGTTAAAAATATCACCACAGCAGTTGTATAAAGTTTAAATTTCTCACCATAAAGATTAAATCTTCATTGTAATGTGGCAAGTGGCAATGAACTGGTAATCTATCTGCACTTGCTTTCTCCAAATATTAGGATTTATTACCACAGAAAATAGGATCTGCTAATTTTTCAGCCAATCACCTGTAAAGTACAATTCACTGAACAGATAACGTGTTTTTTTTCCCCTTGCATTGCTCTTTAGCTATCTTCATTATCTCTGTTTGAAAGCAAGCATATTTGGAGAGCAGAAGAATTATATGGTTCTATGAATTGTATAACCTGCTACAAACAGCAGTTTGCTGACATAAAATTAATTATGTGTTTAGTGTATAGATAGAATCTACTGGCATGTACTTATTGTTCAACTGTTTCAAAAAAATTGGATAGCTGCCTAAAGAGCCTGTAGGACATATCTATACCTTAATTATATAACTATAGAATATTTCACAACCTATTCATCAGTAAGCTATATTACACTCTGATAAACCATCCTGATAGGCAGTGTCAGTATTATTTTTAATAGTGTCTTGGATGTGCAAATAACCTTCAGCTAAATATTAATTTTTATTTAAATAATTATTAGTATTAAATTATCAACGAGATTTCTCTTTAGGATTTTGAAAAAAAATATTATTTAAAATACATCATAAATGAGAACTAATGTTTCCATGAGGATCAGGACAATGTCAGATGGCACTCATTGCTTTTCATTTTATTGGTTTCAGTCTGAGCTTGGTGTTGCTTTGATTAGTAAAGAAACCCTAAATAACAGTAATGAATAAAATTAAAGTTTCTTTCTCTCATAAGCAAAGTCCACACAGCGCATGGCATTTCTGTGAACCTCGGGGATTCTGGTTCCTATTTTGTTTTGGCGTGCCATTCACAGAATGCAGCTTCCGCCTCATGGTCTAAGACAGTTGTCCAACTGGAACTGTTACTTCAATAGTTCAACTAGCCAACAGGGAGAAAAGCGGAGGCAAAGTCTATGCCCTCTCTTTTTTCAGACCTAAACGGCCTGTATAGGTGGTATTTCCACTGGCAACTTTCAGATCAGAATTGAGTCAATGGCCAGAGCCACCTGCAGGGAAAAGTAGGAAATGCAACCTATGTTTAGGAGCCCACCTGTCCAGCAACAATAAAAAGTTATTACTATATGAGAAATATTGGAAACAAGAGTCACTTCAGCTGGTGCAATTTTTGATGAGTGCATTCCCAGTGCCTGAAATAATGGAGTTAATAGTGATGGATATACATGAATTCAGTACATAAATTGAATAGGCTAGATGTGTTTCAATTAACACACCTAATATTCTTGGGTTTGAGTTAAATGAAAATATCTAATTTTCATGTGAACATAACAGTTAATTAAACCTTCAGTCTATTTTTCCACAAATTGACTTTTTTTGTTTTCCTTCAAATTGTTTTTTTATTTAATTTTGCTATAAAATTAAACTCTCAACACTTTCAGTCTAGATCAATCTTTTCCTATAAAATGATCAAATTAGTGCAGTATAGCTCTTAAAATAATGGATACTGGAAGCAGACTACCTCACTTATAATGCAACTAATGATAAAGGACTGAGCTAGTTATTTAAACTCTCCATGATTTGTTTTTCTTATCTTTAAAGATTTGTTTTTATTTATTCATTTGAGATGGAGACAGAGAGAGAGAGAGAGAGAGAGAGAGAGCATGAGCAGGGGAGAGAGGAAGAGGGAGAGGGAGAAGATTTTCTGATCTTTAAAAGGAGGATTTAAAAAATCAAGTAAAAATAACTAAATTACTTGGAATAGTACTATGGCAGACAGTTCCTAAGGTGACTCCATGATTCACTCTAGTACTCAGGGTCTTGTGGTTTTCTCTCCTTGAGTGGGTATGAAACCCGTGATTTACTTCTAACCAGTAGAATACAGCACACTTTAATAGGATTTATATGATTGTGTGCATAATTGTAATTCCCTTTTTGCAGAAAGACTCTCCCTTGTCTGACTTGAGGAAGTATAAAGGAAGACTGGGAAGACATAGATGGCATATGGGACTGAGGATGGCCTTTTGCTGACAGCTAGCAAGATACTGAAGGCTCCCATCTAATAGTCCACAAGAGAATACTGCTGCCAGACAAGTTCCTCAGCTGAGTTTCAGCTGAGACCAGAGCCCTAACACCTGATTGCAGCCTTGTTATGTGAGACCCTAAACTAGAGGATCCAATATCATACTTCATGGTAATGATAGCTAATTTACTGTGTACTTTGTCTATGTTATCTCATTTAAACTTTAAGAGAATGCTATTAAATTCATATTATACTTGCTTAGGAATTTACAAAGAAGGAAATTGTATTAGAGTGAGTTTAAGTAGTTTCAGTCAAATAGTTATTAATGAATATAGACATGATCTTAAATCCATGCAAATCTGGCTTTAGAGCCTGAAGCATACACTGATCCTCTGCCCCCCCCTCCAAAAAATGATCTCAACAAATGTATTTCTTAAGGATTTTATTTATTTATTTGAGAGAGAGAGGGAGAGAATGCAAGAGAAAGCCTGAATGGTGGGGAGAGGGAAAGGCAGAAACAGACTCTCTGCTGAGCAGGGAGCTCAGCTCAGGGCTCCAAGGACCCCGGGATTATGAACTTAGCCAGAGGCAGACCCTTAACCAACTAAGCCACCCAGCCACCCCTCAACATATGTATATTTGATCACTGATTATGTGTCATTTCCTATTTTAGATATTAGTTATATAACAGAATTAAATGGACATTAGGTTGATGGGACAAAACCACCAAAGAGACAATTAACTGTCTCTTTAGAGACAGAAAGAGACAAAGAAGGAGCCAAGAAACCATTGAAAAATGATGTTCTTTAAGACTACTGAAATTTTGAACCCCTTTTTTTTTTAAGATTTTACTTACTTATTTGTCAGACAGAGATCACAAGTAAGCAGAGAGGCAGGCAGAGAGAGACAGGGGGAAGCAGGCTCCCCACTGAACAGAGAGCCTGATGTGAGGCTTGGTCCTAGGAACCTGAGATCATGACTTGAGCTGAAGGCAGAGGCTTAACCCACAGAGCAACCCAGGCATCCCACTTTTTCTTTTAAAAAAAAAAAGATTTTATTTATTTATTTGAGAGAGTGACAGAGAGCAAGTACAACCAGGGAGAGCAGTGGACAAAGAGGGAAAAGCAGGCTTCCCACTGAGCAGGGAACCAGAGACAGGGCCTCAATCCCAGGACCCTGGGATAACCTGAGCCTGAGCCAAAAGCAGATGCTTAACCTACAGAGCTACCCAGGCACCCCTTAAACAGCCTTTTTATATGTTTCTTGTAAGACATATATCAGATGAGAACTGAGAACTGGCCATTACAGTAATGAAGTAGAGGTCATTGTTGCCCTTGTTAAGAGCAGGATTGAGGAATCCTGTTGGTAAAAGTCTAAATGAAATAGGGTTAGAGGGACTTGATGGAGAGTATTAGGAGCAACGAGAATAGACAACTGTCTAAATGAGTTCTGGAGTAAAAGGAACAGGGAATTAGCACAGCAGAAGCTGAGAGGGACTTTTGTTTGCTTTAAAATGGGAAGATAAAGATACGCTTAAATGTTAAAGTAAGTAATCCCCGGTAGAAGGGGAGTGTTTAATGATTAGGTGAGATACAGGCAAATTGTTGGTGTTCTTGAGCTGGTGAGAGCAGATGAGCCATAATGCCTGAGTGAAGTATTCTGGAAAGTGAGAGTGAGCCAAGAATGGAAACTCTCAGGAAATGAAGAGAGGCTTGGAGGTTTGTAAACTTTAACGACAATGAGAGGTTGTGTTTGCTATAAGGCAGTGATTCCCAAGTCTTGTCCCTGGACCTGCAACAATAGCACCTTTGGCACCTTTCTGGAAATGCAGTATATTATTTTAAGATTTTATTTATTTATTTGACAGACAGAGATCACAAGTAGGCAGAGAGGCAGGCAGAGAGAGAGAGAGGAAGAGAAGCCCGTTTCCTGTTGAGCAGAGAGCCCATTGCAGAGCTTGATCTCAGGACCCTGGGATCATGACCTGAGCCGAAGGCAGAGGCTTTAACCCACTGAGCCACCCAGATGCCCCAGAAATGCAATATTCTAAGTGCATCCCAGACTACTATAAAAAATTCTAGGTAGCTCAGCTATTTTAACAGATATTCCACATGATTCTGATGCACCCTAAAATTTGAGTGCCACTGGGATAGTGTAATGACATGAGATCTGAAGCTGGAGATCTTAGGAGCAGGGGAGAAAGGTGGGTCTGGAAGTTGCCAGGAGAAGCAATATTGATAATTATAGCTATTTGGTCAGAATCCTGGGTGACAACCTGAACTTGTGATTAGAGTCTATGGTGGTAGGCAGGGGGCAGTCTCGTAGGACTGAATCCTTAACTTGGAAATCTGATGCTAATCTGGATAGTGTCAGAATGGAGTTGAATTATATCCCACATTTAGACCTACTGGACAGAGAGGTGGAACATACTTAATTTAGAATACCTGCAGTTACTAGCCTTTATTAACTCCTTACTCTATACTATGAAATATGTGGATTGTTTTGCATAGGTTATCTTGTTTAATCAAAACAACTACTCTACTTGGTAAACACTATTAGCAGCTGCATTTTAAAGCATGAACTGGCATGAAATTGTATAAAATGACTTGCCTCAGGTTCTGTGCTTAATGCATTACCTTGCTTTCTTACTTTCATATATTTTAAAATCAAATAAAATATTTAGTTTTCAAATCCTCCACCTCAGGTTGTGGTGACCACCATAAATTCTGCAGCTCTTCATTTCAAAATTATTCTTTGTGATATTGTGATTTATAAATAATATATATATCATTACTCAGGTGACTAAAATATATTTCTCATAGATATTTGGTCTTCTATACTTTCTGGATTACAACTTCCCAAACACTTGGAGTTCCCTAAGCCATTAGAGAATTGGGAGCATTGTCATAATATTTGGCCTCCTGTTCTCAGTTCCTGCAATTGCTTCAGAACCATAAAAGGTGAAATGGGTGTCCTATTATTCAAGCTCCTCTTCCTCACAACTGTGTGTAAGTGAATGAAGTGACTTTTGGAAATTCCCTAAGGATGGGGGTAATTATCAGGAGAACCAACCATGTGACTAGTGGGTTGGAATGTTCAGTCTCAGTCCCTGTCTCTGGGGAGAGGAGAGAGCTTGGAGGTTGAATCAATTGCTGATGACAGATTACTTAATCAATCATGCCTGTGTAGTGAAACCTCCACAAAAACCCAAGAGGACAGGGTCAGAGAGCTTCTGGGTTGGTGAACACGCAGAAATATAGAGACAATGGCGCACTAGGAGAGACCACGGAAGCTCTAAGCCCATATACAGCTTGTGCTGTGCGTCTCTTCTATCTGGCTGTTCCTGAGTTAGGTCCTTTTATATAAACTAGTGATCTAGTAAGTAAAATGTTCCTCTGAGTTCTGTGAGCCACTCTGGTCAACTAACTGAACCCCAGGAGGAGGTCACAAGAACCTCAGATTTACAGCTATTTGGTCAGAAGCCCAGGTGACAACGTGGGCTTGTGAATAGTCTGCTGGGAATGGGAGGTCTTGTCGGACTGAACCCTTCACCTGTGGAATCTGATCGTATTTCCACCTAGATAATTTCGGAATTGAGGTGATTTTAGAACAGCCAGCTGTTGTCCAGAGAATTGCCTATTGGTGAGAAAGGCACATTGAAATTATCCAGAATCAGAATATTTCCATTCTGATTGGTTTGCATGTTACTGGAAAAGTCCAGTGGGCAGTGTTAGAGCTGTCCTAGCTCATCCTAATCCTCTCATTTATTTAAGGGTCAGGAGTTGGTACTCGAAAGACAAAACACTGGTGGCAGAGTTTGATGGAAATATGTGACCCTCATTGAAACAATTTTTCTATTATGCACTCCACTTCGTCAGTTGAAGAATATTTAGATGAGGACACTTGTGCTGTGTTTAATTTCTCCTTGTACAGGCTTGGTGTTAATTGATGGCTAAAAATATAATTTCTCAGAAATGTGTCACCCCAAATTCCTTCAGACACACAGGTGCCAGAATGATCTATCTAAAATGCACAACTGATCATGTTACTTCTCTGATTAAACTTTAAAATTTCCTATTGCTTACAGCTGTGATTTAACTTTTTTTTTTTCTTTTTTTAATTCAGGAGAATAACAGAGAATGTTAGTCTCCAAAATTGACTTCCTTTCTTTCTTCTTTTCTTTTTTTTTTTATTTTTCTTTTATTTTTTTTTTTAAAGATTTTATTTATTTATTTGTTAGAGAGAGAGAGCGAGCGAGCACAGGCAGACAGAGAGGCAGGCAGAGAGGCAGGCAGAGGCAGAGGAAGAAGCAGGCTCCTTGCCAAGCAAGGAGCCCGATGTGGGACTCGATCCCAGGATGCTGGGATCATGACCTGAGCCGAAGGCAGCTGCTTAACCGACTGAGCCACCCAGGCGTCCTTCTTTCTTCTTTTCTTTTTCCCCTTCTTTCCTTTTTCTCTCTCCCCCTCTCCTCAAGCCCTCATGCTCCCTTTCTCTCTCTCTCTCTCTCTGTTTATATGTGTGTGTGTGTGTGTGTGTGTGTAATATCAAGTTCAGGTAGACTACACATCCCAGCCTCTCTTGAAGTTAGGGATGGCCAGCTGGCTAGGTCTCAGCTATAGAATGTGCCATTTTCAGTCCAAGCTTTTCAGGGAAACAGGTTCCTAACCCCCACTCATTTCTACTAGCCTGAAACCGTCACAGTGATTACTCCAGAAACAGTGGTGGAAACTGTGGTTTCTGAGTGACTCAGTGGAGCTGCCCCATTTCCAGCTCCCTGGGTAACTGTTCAGGATTAACATTTCTGAAATTCATGTGAGTGAAAAACAAACTTTTATTATGTGAACACATAGGTATTCTAGGATTTACTTTTCATAGACACTTGAATTACTCTAATTTACATAGTCTCTTAATTTATGAGTCCACAATGCCCTATGAACATTTCACATTTTGTATTCAAATTATCTGTTTATGAATCTGTTCTAGTCATAAGACCATTGGAATCTTGATAAAAAAGATGGTATCTGAGATTCTTCTGGAAGTATCCATTGATCAATAAAGCTAATTGGGAGTAATATCTAAGGTTGATTCTACATGGCTAAAGTATTTTGCCTGATAATATCAATGGATCAGTAAAAACAATCAGACTGCATAGTTTAAAAATCTTTAGACTTGTGAAACAGAAATAATTTATACATCAATGAAAAATTAGCTTGTTTTATTTTTTAATTCATGTGAAGCTTTGAATATACCACTAGAATGTAACTGCTTATTTGGAAAGCACCATTGCTTTAAAAGATATTGAAAATTACATGTTTTACTTTGTAATCTCAAAAGAAGCTTAGAATGATACAGAAGGTTATACTTATATTTTTAAGATGCAATTATGTTTTGCACTTCTCTTGGTTTCTTTAGGTGGTTAACGGTATTTCTATGTGAAATAAATTCACCAAGGTAGCAATTAGGGTACTACAAGACGTCATTTTTAAATGCGTGAGCAATCACATGGCCAAACACTTTACAGTCAAAACCTAATTTACTTACGGAAATCAATACCCATGTCTTTTTTGCCTGTAAGTGGTTTATGGAATATAACCTCAACAAGTTGTAGAAATACAATCTTGATGGCATATTGTGGCTATCTTTAAAAAAAGCAATACATGGCTGGTGAAAGTAAGTTTTTTGTTGAATGATGTTCACACATAAATTTCAAGTTTAAAGAATTTGGGAGTTACTAGGAGAAAATAGAAATTAACATTTTTATAATTTGTTGATACCCTGATTTTCATTAATTGTATATTATTGAAATAATAATTTTAATACCAGGAACTATCTTTAAGTAAGAGATTAACTGAGACAATGTAATAGACAGGGCCACAGCCCAAGTACCTTGATTCCCATTATAGAGCTCACTAACATTATATTTTCAGTGCCTATTGTGCTACTGGTTGAAATAGCTTGCAAATTTACAGAGTTGTTTCCAGTTGTCACAGATATTGGAGACCACCGCTGTCCTTTAGAGGGCAGTAGATCAGAAAGCTTGAAGACTGCAAGGAAAGTCATGCCTTACATTCCACTAACATTTCAAATAACCACTGGGCATTCAAGGAAGCAAAACACCTGTTTATAATTATCTAATTTAGACCCCATTTAAAATAGATATCAACATAAAATATATTTTGAGGTTCTAATATATACAAAATCTTCCACAAATTAAAGTACACTTTAATAGGAAAAAGTCCAAAGTTTTATCCAGAGTGACCTACCATCTTGGAAACTCTGATGCCCATCAGCAATGCTGTTTATGGCATCTGAGCCACGTATTACACCCTTATCAGTCTATAGATCTGTAACATTCTTGGTGATTCTACACAGAACTACAAGTGCTTGACATCGTCATTGTGTCTTGTGGTGATTTATTCTTCTTCCTTTACAGACTGAAATGAGCCCTTATTTTTATTGTAAATCACTTTTCTTACAATTTTTTTTTTACATTACAGTTGTAACTTTGCTATTTTTTTAAAATGTGGCTTAGATAAGTTAATAGTTATATATTTTATTTCAGAATAGTAAAGGGACATTATTAATATTTGAGTTAAGTTTTATATTTGAATAGGAGACCAATGTGTTATAAATTAAGGCATTTTATTTGAATTCATTTTAAATATATGTTTTCTCATCACAGAATGTCTTAAATGGAATTACAAATAGAAAGGTCTTTCTGAATGGCTATTACATGTTGAGACTAAATAACTCCATGATTATGATCTAGTATGGAGAGGCTAAATACATATTTCTCTCATTTTCACAAGGCAGTGCCTTCATACCTCTTTACTACATCTACGTTTTACATATTTTTTCCCAACATACATTATGTAGTTATTAGTTTTTATCAAACCAACATATTGTGTGGGTAACATATAAGTTTCACTATAGTCTGACAAAAGTAATTACTTTCTCTGGAAGATAGATTTACTAATTGCTATATTAGCTAAATATATATATGTATGAATTATATATGTAATTTATATTCAAATATATAATTATATATAATTCATATGTATTAACTTAATATATAATTCATATCTATTTATATATCATTTATTTATATTTACATGTTATATATTATACTATTTATATATTAAAATACACTGCTGCATATTTAACAGATTCCACAGGGATTCTAACAATTTGTGCATAAAATAGTCCATAAAGTTCAAAATTTTGAGCTTTAGGTTCATATTCTTGAATCTTCTTGCACATTACCAGCTTGAAGTGAAGAATTTGGAATGGGAAGGATAACAGTTTCATCTTTCACTCTGTACCATTCTCTCTTCCTTTTGGGCCTTTCTCTTTTATTGTATTGGAGACTGGGAGTAGCTTAGTCCATTCAAGCTAATATAACAAAAATACCACAGACTGGGTGGCTGATAAAGAGCAGAAATTTCTTCTTCGCAGTTCTGGCTGGAAGTCCAAGATGAAGGAGCCAGCAGACTCAATGCCTGATGAAAGCCTGCTTCCTAGTCCCTGTGGACTAGGGTTATCTTTTTACTGTGTCTTTATACAGAAGAAATAAGGGAGCTCTCTGGGGTCTCTTATAAGGGCACCGATCCTCTGATGACCTAATCACCTCTCAAAGTCCCCACCTCCAAATACCATCACATTGGGGGTTAGGATTGAAATATATGAATTTGGGGATGAGCACAAACGTTCAGTCCAAAGCATGGAGGGAAACTGGCAGGATATAACTGTTGTTTTACATAACCAGTGCTCCTGCAATCATCTCCAGGTATGGGTGAATACATGAGTTCTTTTTCATTCTTCCATGGAAGAGACTGTAGAAATAGGAGTTCCTGCAAAAAAGGGGATGTTGGGCTATTATTTCTGCGTTTGACATCAGCCTCTGCAATTCTGGCTGGTGTGCACCACATATCTATTGATCCAGGGTAAAAAGAAAATGGGCAAGAGGTAGCTGAGGTTGCAGGGGAGTTACTGCATTATTAGGGTCTACAACTTTTAACCCTAATCATGAATTCCTCTGTTTTCTGCTTGCATAATCGGTGAGTGGTAGTTTCATGAAGTACCAAGCAGGTTCTGTTAACTCTTATAAGTAATAGAAAAATGTGTCTGGCAGTTCTCTTTAAATTTAGAGGCATTCAGCTGCAATTGGTTTACTTCTGTGGATTTAACCACAATTCTAAGAGAACAGGAACAATTTATTTCCACATCCCTTCACAGACATGTGTTCTGTGGCTATTTGTAAATTTTCCTTGACTTTTGACTCTGCTTAAGAATAGTTTTGTGTCTATAGTATTGTTGCCTAGATGCAATGTAAAATCTGATTCATTAGGGTTTATATCCTATATATAATTTTACTCTGTTTAGCGAACTCAGGGTCAATATATGCTTGGCCTCTTTTTTTTTAAGCCCTTCTCCCTCTAATTAAAAACATTTCTTTACATTCTGTTGTATTTTGATGATTTCTCATGTGCTAGAACCTGTTTGTACAGGCTCGTAAGAGACAATTATAAAATTTTCAGGAAATTTGTTAACCTGTTAAACACAACCCCTATTAAAAATGAAGCACTATAAACTTACAAATAAAAGCTACTCAGAGCTCTTAATTTACATTATTTCATCATATTTTACTCTTATCTAACTCAAGGTTATTTAAATACATTGTTGTGGTGAAATGTGTATTGAGGTCTGTATAGTGAAAATACTATATAATAGTGTGATATGATCTCCCAATTCCACTTTTAGTGACATCATATTGGTAGTTTGAAATTGGCTATGTTGGGAGTATTTATACCATGGAACTGGCAAACCTACAAATCAGAGCTTAGCATCCTCTCTCCCCAGAGTAATTACCAGCATACCACTCTTAGAAGTTATAGCTGTCCAATATAAATAACCAGAATATATAAATCCTATGTATTGTGTTCATCATTAACTAGGAATTAGTACAGTTAAGTATGAATTAAACTAAGAAATGACTAAAAAGCCATACAAAACTTCTGAGTATCAGTTATATAAAATTGTTATCTCCTTTTTAATATGCTTTCCATACTTAGTATTTTCTAATAATATTTATAGTAGTCCTAATTTTTCACATACTTATCAGATGTTTCTTGCAAACAATTTTTTCTGCTATTATTGAGATAGCAATGTTGCATAAAGTTAACTTTTCATGGAGGAATTGTTGACCTTTTTCAACATTATGCCACTGTAAGGAGCTGAATAGCATGAATTTTGAAATTCTCAAGGTAAATTACCCTGAACATGCTATATGGTTCATAATTTTAGGTATTTAGTTAATCAGTCATTCATGTCTTTAACTAGGTCCACAGCTCTTTTATGAATAAAAAGAATCCTTACTTTGTCTGATGGTATATCTTTAACCAAACCTGTCCCAGACTTGGGCTAACTCCCCTTCTGGACTCCAGTTCTGAACAGGTTTCTTAAAAACTCTCTTCTAGGGGCGCCTGGGTGGCTCAGTGGGTTAAAGCCGCTGCCTTTGGCTCGGGTCAGGATCCCAGGGTCGTGGGATCGAGCCCCGCATTGGGCTCTCTGCTCTGTGGACAGCCTGCTTTCTCCTCTGTCTCTCTCTGCCTCTCTGCCTACTTGTGATCTCTATCAAATGAATAAATAAAAATCTTAAAAAAAAAAAACTCTCTTCTATCCAGCTTCTTAAGAAGTATAAATAGACATATAGATGTGGTGTTAATAGAAAATCTTTTGCAGCAAAGGAGTCTGTCCCTTTGATAAAAGGTGCTGTAAGAATTTTCTTCACACAAAAAGCAATTTACTAAAAGGATATAATGCAGTCTCCCAAAATAACCTTACAGTGAACAAAAATCATGTTAATAAAGAATAACGTAAAATCAATTCTTGATTTTGTCACAGCAATAGTTTTAATGGCGTTGTTCAATATATGCCTAATTTTCAACATGTTAGATAATGTGTGGTAATAGTATTTGAGATTTTTATGATAGCTTAATTATTTGCTTTTCTAAAGATATCTGTATTCTTCTCTTTTTACTAAAACCAATGAAATGGTCTCATCTCCATCTTACCAGCTGAGAAAAAATCATACATATGGATAAAGCAAGAGTGGTAGTATAATTAATGACAAGCTTTGTTTGTTTGTTTGTTTGTTTTCTTCACCTTGGCAAATGTCATTTGAAGAAAAACATGAGTAGATGGACACAAAACAACACCTATATTGAAAATTTTTATGATTTTATTATTAAGAATAGATCTCTCTGAAATATACAGCATAGGTTTAAAAAATCATGGGCAAATATCACTTTGTATTCTTGACTTGCATTATCTAAACAGTAAACTTCTACATGGAAAATGTACTGACCTTGGCAATTTTAAGGAATTGTTTTGAATTTGTACTACAGTCTTTAAGAAGTGACTTTTTTTTTTTTTTTAATCATCTAAGATGTCCTTTGGGAATACTCACGTATGTATTTTTCAGACTGGACAGTTAAAGTCATTGATATTCTCTTGTTTAGCCGAAGGAAGACTTTATTTATGGTCTTAACTAATGCTACTCTAGAGTAGAGTAGTTGGACTCTGATATATTGGGGAAGTTTGTCATTTCTATATACAAATATTCCTTTCATATGATAACACCTTCATCAGGATACCAGTTTCAGCCACAGTAGGAAAATGAGAAGCAGCAATTAAAATTGCTGGGGTGAAGAGAGAATCCAGTGTGTGGTATATTAATAGTGCATAAACGCAACACTGAGTAGTGTAACAAATGCTTTTGACAATGTAATTTCTTCCCAAAAGACAGTTTTAGAAGATTAATGATTCACCAACATTCATCTTGTAGTCAAGATGGAAAGATTTGATTTGCTGTTGCCTATTTTCTTTATTCTGTTATTTTGTCATGTTTCTCTTGATAAAAATGTCACATTAATTCTCTTTCTACCTCAAATAGCTCATCATCTAAATTCTATTATTTTCTTAAATGACTAGTGCTACAGAATAGCTGCTATTTTACTGAGTGTTGTCATTTTCATAAAGTGAAATTTTTCTTTGGAAGAATACTATTTATAAAGCCACTCAACAACTGCAAGTCTTTATTTAGTGTCGGTTGAAGTTACCTCAATGGTGCCACATTTACAGAAGAGGTTTCTGACTGAAGTGACATTTTCTTCAACAAAGATTCAATAACGTACATTGTGTTGGTAAATGGCTTGATTTATTTTACCACTTACATAGTAAAAACTTTGATTTAGAAAGTGCCTCTTTGCCATATTGTGGTATAGAGGATAGGGAATTTATTGCAGCTCTCTCAATTTATAAAATACACAATGTTTAATTTTAAACAAGCTTCTGTTATTTTCTTGTAACCATGATTACCCTCTGGCAGTTCAATGAGGCACTAGGAAGTCATAACTTATTTATTATTTCACAGCAAAAGAACTGCTTTAGAGAGAACGTATTTTTTCAGTAACTTCTCTAAAAATACTTTTATTAAATTAAGAAATATCACATTATGTTGGCATATCACTCTGAACAAAAGCAAAGTAATTAAATATTGGGGATACAAATTGAAATGCAATTTATTTCATTCAACCATTTCACAGATATTAATTAAAAGCCTTTTATTATATGTCAAATACTGTTCTAAGCATTGGAAAAACACTAGTTATTCAAAATAACAGTGATTTTATAGCTAGATTATATTTTTGTGGAATTGGCGAATAAACAGAGAAAATCATATACAATATGTCAACTTGTGAAAAGAGCTCCCAATAAAAATAAAGAAGAAGCTAAACAGTGACAGTTTTGATGGGTCAAGAGGAAGGAGTTCCAGTTTAGACAAGGAAGTCAGGAGACCCTTCTGAAAGTGAAATTGAAGCAGAAAACTAAAGAAGTTAGGGAAATAAAGCAGAGATACCAGACAGCAAAGTGTTCCGTGTGGAAGGAATATTAAGTACAATGAGCCTGAGCTGGTGTGGGTCTGACAGGAAGCTAGTGATTCTGGAGCATGTGAGAAGGTGAGGATTTTTAGAAGATCGGTTCAAAGATGTATTGAGTTAGGAGAGACAAAGATCATTTAAAACTTTTAAGGTAGGTAAAGACTGTTTAAAAAAATATATTTATTTATTAATTTGAGAGAGACAGAGAGAGAGCACAGACGGAGGGGGAGAGGGAGAAGCAGATTCCCACTGTGCATATAGCCCAACATGGGGCTTGGTGCCAGGACCTGAACCAAAGGCAGATGCTCAAACAACTGAGCAACCCATGTTCCCTAAAGACTGGGTTTCCACCCAAGTGTGGCATGAAGCTGTCGCGATTATTGAGCCCAATTGTGATTTTTTTTCTTACTTAAAAATGCCACTATTTGTGCAATGTATCTCAAATTAAATGTATAGTAAACATATTTCAGTGTGTAAGCTATATGTCTCAAATCATTAAAATGTAAATGTATTTAAAAAGCTATAAAAATGTTAAAAAGCTTTGACAAATTCTAATGAGAAAAATTTTAATGCAGTAAAGTAAGTTGAACATAAAAGGCACATTCAACACATTAAAATTAATAAAAATGAATGAGTTAAATTAAATGAATAAATTAAATTCACTTTGAAAACAGTGAAAATAGATTCAATTTCATGCCAATAATACAATCATATTAAAAATAACTCAAAATCATTCCAAGAACTTAAATGAAAAAAAAGAAAATGAAAAAAAGTTAGAAAATAGGTTTATAAAGTATTGTAAATATATAAGACAAGGAAAATGAATCTAAGATACTTATACAATGGAAAATTTAAATTCCAAAGAAAACAGATCCTCTATTTGTAACAGAGAATGCTCCTACTCTAGTTATAAACTTAAGAGTAGATATGGAGGAGGAAAGGAAGTTCTGTTATAATGTTCATATATTAAAAATAACCCCCACAAATTTTCAGCAAAAAAATAAAAGTAAGGTACAGAAGAAGGAAGAAAATCAGATTGGCCTAAAACTTACCTCATGACTAAATACTAGTAGACAATGAGATGTCAACAGAAATTGAAGAAAAACATAAGCACTTGTATTAGCCAAAATGCTAAGAAATATAACCATTAGAAGGGCACAGTTTAAATCTTGATTTTAGCCTGGTGAGATACAAATAGAGCTTCTCCAGAAGTATAAGATAATCCATTTGCATTGCTTTAAATCTCCCAAATTGTGCTAAATTTTCTTAAAATTTTTTAACAGCAGTTATAAGAAACTAATATAATTAACCGATATCTTTGTCTTTGGAGGAGAATGAAATCACAGGACTTCTTCTTAGGGAAAAAACAAAACAAAACAAAACACTGTACCTTTACTTAATTGGCTCCATCTTAATCAACACAGCACAATTTAATTTTCAACCTTTTTTCTTTATTTTCTTTGAGAAATAACCTCAAAAGACCTAAATGAGGGACGCCTGGGTGGCTCAGTGGGTTAAGCTGCTGCCTTTGGCTCAGGTCATGATTCCAGCGTCCTGGGATCGAGTCCCGCATCAGGCTTTCTGCTCGGCAGGGAGCCTGTTTCTCTCCTCCCCTCTCTGCCTGCCTCTCTGCCTACTTGTGTGATTTCTGTCTATCAAATAAATCAATAAAATCTTTAAAAAAAAATACCTAAATGCATTGCTTCTACTCCTCCAACTTGCAATGAAACTGTAGTGGTCAACAAGGAGAAGGTGTCCAACATGTGTCACCTTAAACTTACTCTTAATTTTCTTTTCGTTTATTCCTGAATCACATTTATTTATTAAACATCATCTTATCTCCCACACATATAGTTGCAGTTTTTCTTTCTTCCCCTTTCTTGTCAGAAATGTACCACTGCTGCTATTTCAATATTCAAGTTCAATGTGCACGCAACATTGATCCTGGTCACAAGTGATGTGTAATATCAGTTAGTGAAACCACACATTAAAACAAAAGGAAACCAATGAGCAAGAATTCTTCTGTGCAAAACCTGTGAGTAGCATTAACTTGACTTAAGAGCATTCCAGGAATGGAAAATCATTTAAATTGTTAAAATAAGACTTGGTAATTTATCTTTTGTCCATAACATTTAGTGCATTTTAGTAGTTGTAGTTTAGAAAGAGAAAGGGAGCCCAGACTTATAGTTGGAGCAAACCAATACACCTGGCATTCCAGACATTAATGTCAAGCCACTGGTAACAGAGTATTAGGTCTTTCTATTGTTGTTATTACTATTACAATTAGCTGAGAGACGATGAATACAGTGGATTTCAGAGCTGCCTCTTACAGAGTCCGCACGGTCTCTAAACCTGTATTAATGTGTAAATCAATTTTTTTTTTAATGGAAAACCTCTGAAAACCCGTTTATATTTACTTATTTTAAGTTTCTGGTCTGACATTCTTTAACATTTTCTTCTTTTATTTGGATTTCTATAAAACTTAATAAAAAAGGAAATTATCCAAGCAGATTTATTTTCTTTTTCTTTTTCTTTTCTTTAAAATATTTTATTTATTTACTTGACAGAGAGAGAGAGAGACACCAAGAGAGGGAGCACAAGCAGGGGGAGTGGGAAAGGGAAAAGGAGGATTCCAGCTGAGCAGGGAGCTCGATGTGGAGCTTGATCCAGGACTCTGGGATCAGGACCTGAGCTGAAGGCAAACGCTTAATGACTGAGTCATGCAGGCACCCCGTCTTTACTTTTTTTCTTGCTATAACACATGTAAATTTATAGACAAGTAATATTTCTTTCAATGCTTGAGTTATAAAAGCAGTTAATTTCATTTTGGAAAGATGTGAAAATAATAAAATGAAATAGTCAATGTCAGAAGTAGAAGATAAATAACAATATAAAATTATATATAATGTGCTTTTATAATTTTACTCATTTTAAATTCAAGCATCCTTGTTGATCTCAACAATTTGTATGTCATTCAAATTCTTCACCTCACAATATATGTTTCTTCTTCCTATACCTCCTGTCTTTCTTTGTAATTTTATTCTTTTGCCCTTAAAGCTTGCTATGCACAGAATTTATTCCTTAGCCTATAAATTGCCGTAGACTAATTTTACCATCTCAAAGGTTTTCCCTTATGTAATAATATGTTTTGGTATTCATTGGTTCATCCACTTATTTATTTTGACATTTTTATTGAGTAAAACTTCAAAAATTATAAATATTATAGCATATTATATAGAATGAACAATAAGCCAGACACAGACTCTGTCTTTAAGAAATTAATATTTGTTCTAAAGAGATACAGATGTAATGACACAATTACAGTTATAATAAAACAATGAGATTATTTAGTAGAAGACTTAACATACTTTGGGGGTTGACCTCTTCTGCGTTCAGTCAGGAATTAGAAGTCCCTCTATGTATTCCAGAGAGGAAAGACTCGAATGGACAGAATTATAGGTTTACTCAGTCATTGTTGGGACAAGGTTCAGTAAAGCCATCAGCCAGGTTCTCAGTCTGCAATACCAAAGTGGTTGTTCCAGCAGTTCTCAGAAATGTTTGCAAAACTTAAGAAACATTCAGAGCCTTTGGCTTCCATAGTAAGCATTGAGAACTATTTAGCTCATAGAAGTGTTTTTATTTCAGTTTTCAAAGGACCACAGGAACAAATAAACGTTGAAGTTTTTATCCCTACTATTGCCTTCACTCTGTTCAAGTGCTAGAACAAGACTATAACACATTCATTCCTTTTCTACCCGTGTCTCATCCCAGTCCCTCAAAGTGAACACCTCAGGATCATAATGCTATGACACATCCTGGATTAGCATGACAAAAACATGTATTAATTTATATACGCATGGAGCACTTCAAACCTAAAATGAAATTTAATGCCATTCCCTAAAATTGTTTCTACTATATAATACATTTAGATACAAATTGAACAAAATTAACCAAAAAAGTGAATCTAATTTAGGACTAGGATACCATATAAATCCATAAAAATCCAGAATTCTTGGAAAAATTAGCCAATGTTATAAAATCCTCTTTTCTCAGCCCTATTACTCTAGTTCATACTTTATTCAGCACATATTAATCAGCGGTGAGGTAGTAAGAGTTCCATTGTCTTGTAATACCATGTAATTCAATCCAATTCCAAGGATGTACATCCTCACAAATAGCATCATTTCATCAGAAGGGACCATTTAGTTTTCCTTGGTCTGATTTGGCACTTTTTAGAGGATACTTTCTCACATAGAATCTGATCTACTGGTTAGAAGATTAGCAAGGGAATGTGTGGTGTCTCAAAGGTCATCAGATATCATTAGAGGCTCCAACAAGTCATAATTAACTTTGTGTTTAAATAAGAGAACAACAGGGTCACCAATAACACATTCTGGGCAGGCAGCCAGGACACTACCATGGGAGTCATGATGTCTAAACATAAATTGAATAGGCTAGACTTGCAAAGTATACTGATCAGAAGCAAGGAAATTATTAACATGGCAAGGAAAAAGAAAATTCTAATAAAATGAGCATTCTTGGAAATACTGGAACATTAGCCTTCAGCTTAATAGCTATAGCATATATACTCTCTAATAGGCATGAGCATATTCAAGAATCAAACCCTACTCAAAGTCAAGAAGCAGTTTGAACCTGAAGGTGGCATAAAATAAGGAGGCAGTGTCCCCTGGGGCCAGCATAAAGTTGGCAAAATGGTAAAAGAGGCAACAAAAAATAGGATGAAACTCTTGTTCTTTGGGCCAAATACTTTGAGATTCTTTGGGCAGAATTTTTAAAAATTCCCACCAAACCAAAGGATTTCTTATTTCTACTTCAATTTCCTAATAGTGGTAAGCTATATTTTAAGAAGCAACTATACAAAATTCTACAGGAAACATTTGAAATTCTTTACCTGCTTTTTCACAGACTATTCTGAGCAGTCTCACATATAACTCAAGCAGCTTTGTTTGCAAGTCTTCAAGCGAGGCAGGATGTAGGCAATTGTTACTACATGAAAATCAGAGAGAATAAAAAATTTTCCCAATATTTTTCCCCCCTAGTTTTTGTATTTTTGTGTGCTGGGGAGAAGGAGAAGGATGATTTTCCTTTCTCTGGCTTTCCTCTTCACCCCTTTCATCTAATCTTTGTGATTGACTCTTTGTCTACAGCTTCGCTCCTTCCTAATTTTTCTCCTTTACTAACTTGATATTGTATTATTATCGTAGAGGGTAGGCTCCCATTAATACCCACATTTATTTCCTTTAATTTAGCAAGATGACCATACTAGACAGCAGCATTGAAAAACAAAGAAATTTATTATTTTGAGAATAATTGTTATAAGTATTTTGTATATTAGAAAAACAAAACCTTGCACTCAGAGGCTGATATAAAAAATTCAAGGATCATTTGTAGTTTTTAACCAGAGGGGGAAAAAAACCTTCTCTAATCAACAATATCTCTCTTTCTTCTTTAAAACTTTTTTTTTTTTTAAGAGAGAGATTTTATTTATTTATATAGAGAACACAAGTAGGCAGGGCAACAGGCAGAAGGAGAGGGAGAAGCAGGTTCTCCACTGAGCAGGGAACCTAATGCAGGACCTGAGCCAAAGGCAGCTGCTTAACTGACTGAACCACCCAGATGGCCAAGCCTTATCTTTTTTTATGAAGATCTCAACATATACAAAAGCACAGCAAATCTACACAAATCCCTATATACCTACCATTCAGCTTCAACAGTTCTCCACTCAAGATTAATATTGTTTCATCCCTATTATCACCCACTCCTCTCTATTGCATTAATCTGAAATCCCAAATTCAGGAATCATGTGTTCCATAAATATTTTGGAAGAATATTTTCTTTCAATATCAAGACAGCATATGCTATTTAGCCACAGATTACCCATATATTCCACTATTTTGTAAAATAATTGTAATTACATGCAAATACAAAAATAGATATCCTCCTTAATGAATAAAATGTAATAAGTCATATAAAATAACCAAGTATATGTACACGATGAATGACAGGCCTACTTGAATAAGGACAGTGATTTCTGTGTAAATATGATAGAAGTCTCTTAATTTGCCTGTACTTTTGTCTATTTTTAATGCTTACAGCAGGAAGCATCACATAAAACATATTAACATTTGGGGCAATATTCAATGAAGCAGTATTTAACATTATATGACAAATTATCCCATATTTTGACTTAACACTGAAACTGCGATTCAAATGGTGGAAAAAATAAACAAGGTTTACAGCCAAGTTTATGTAAACTAAATGCAGAAAATTCAAACACATTAAAAAGTCAATGTTATGGGACGCCTGGGTGGCTCAGTGGGTTAAGCCGCTGCCTTCGGCTCGGGTCATGATCCCAGCGTCCTGGGATCGAGTCCCACATCGGGCTCCCTGCTTCTCCCCTCCCCTCTCTGCCTGCCTCTCTGCCTACTTGTGTGATCTCTGTCTATCAAATAAATAAATAAAATCTTTAAAAAAAAAAAAAAGTCAATGTTATTATGAAGTATTTTTCCTCTACTTTAGAAGAGTATAGGTGCACCTGGGTGGCTCAGTGGGTTAAAGCCTCTGCCTTTGGCTTGGGTCATGATCCCAGGGTTCTGGGATCCAGTCCCACATCAGGTGCTCTGCTCAACAGGGAGCCTACTTCCTCCTCCCTCTCTCTCTCTGCATGCCTCTCTGCCTACTTGTGATATCCTTCTGTCAAATAAATAAATAAAATATTTAAAAAATAAAATAAAAAAGATTATAATATCATTGTGTTTATTCTACTTATGACAAATTGTTCACATAAATTTTTATTAGGGGATTCAAATTGTTTTTAGTCCCTGGAACATTAGTTTGAATTCAGAAACATATATATATATATATATATACACACACACACACACACACACACACACATATGTGTGTGTATATATATCAAAGACCCTTATATGCACATGTAAAATAGTTATGAAGAAACCAAATGAATGGCATGTTTTGAAAAATGCTAATAAAAACAGAATGAAAGTAAAACTCACCAAAGTATAGTAGTTTCACTCAGACATGCTGTAAATGTTCCTGTTTTATCATGTAAAAATTAGAGATTATCAGAAAGCAATAAAGATCTCCAATTTCCTTGTGAAATAATAGAGCAAGTAAAGAAACCCATCAAATTACAAAGGAAGAAAGAGGAGAATGAAATAGAAACTACACAAAAACCAAAGAACAATTAACAAAATGGCAAGAAGTATATACCTATCAATAATTAATTTGAATATAAATGGAACAAATTTTCTGTTCAAAAAACAGAACGGCTAAATGGGTTGAAAAACAAGACCCATCTATATGCTGCCTAGAAGTGACTGCAGAAATGAGGAGTGAGGACATACAGAGACTGAAACTGAAGGGATAAAGGAAGATAATACCTGTGAATGAGAATGAAAAGAAATTTGAGTAGCTATCCTCATATCAAACAAAAGAAACTTAAAAAGAAAGTCTCGAATAATAAATAAAGAAAGACACTGCATAATGATAAAGGAATCAATCCAGCAAAAAGATACAACATTTATAAATACATATGCATATAGCATAGTATTATCAAAATATATAAAGCAAATATAAAGAGATTAAGGAAGAAACTGGCAGCAATACAAAAGTTGAGAGCTTCAATACTCCACTTATATCATTGGATAAATCATCTAGATAGAAAAAAAGTCAATGGGGAAAAAAATGACCTTAAACAACACATTTAGACCAATAGACCAGTAGAACATTCCATCCAAAAGCAGCAGAATTCTTCTCAAGTGCACTTGGAACATTCC
Source organism: Taxidea taxus jeffersonii (assembly GCA_003697995.1). Taxonomy (NCBI): domain Eukaryota; kingdom Metazoa; phylum Chordata; class Mammalia; order Carnivora; family Mustelidae; genus Taxidea; species Taxidea taxus. The sequence goes on from RCUC01154395.1 coordinate 34,404, forward strand.
CCAGGATATATCACAAGTTAGACTACAAAACAATCTCAGTATATTCAAGAAGATAGAAATCATGTAAAAAATGTTTTCTAACCACAATAGTATGAAATTAGAAATCAATTGTAAGAAGAAAACTGGGAAAAATGTGGAGAATAAACAGAATGCTCCTGAATAACCAATGGGTCACTGAATAAATCAAAGGAGAAATGAAAAGAATACCTAGGGGCAAATAAAAACAGATATGACATACCAAAACCTATGAAATGCTGCAAAAGCATTTCTAAGGAGGAATTTCATAGCAATAGAGGTCAGCCTTAAGAAATAAGAAAAATCTCAAATAAACTATCAACTTTAAACCTAAAAGAAATAGAAAAAGAAGAACAAATAACAGAGTTAGAAGAAGGAAGAATAATAAAGATAGATAGGAAAAAAATTAAATAGAAACTAAAAGGAAAATTAAAAAAAATCAGTGGAACTAAGAGCTTTTTTAAAAAAGATAAGCAAAATTAACAAGTCTTTAGCTAGAATCACAAAGAATAAAAGAATGCTCAAATAAGTAAAATCTTAAATGAAAGAGAAGTGACAACGGATATGACAGAATTATAATAATAAGAAACTACTATAGAGTTATAAGCCAACAAACAGAACAACCTTGAGACAATGGATGAATTCCAAGAAATACATGATTTTCTAAGACTGAATCATTAAGAAAAGTAGAAAATCTGAATAGACCATTTTCTAGTAAGAAAATTGAGGAAGTAATAAAAAAATCTCCCAACAAACAAAAGCCCAAGACAAGATAGTTTCACTGGTGAATTCTACCAAACATTCAAATAATATTTATTCCAAACAATTGAAGAGAAGAAGAACACTTCCAAACTTGTCTTATGAAACCAACATTACTCCGACACTGAAACCAGATAAGGAAGTCACAAAAAAGGTCAACTCCAGATCAATATCCTTGATGAACATAGATACAAAAGTCCTCAACAAAATATTGGCCATTCAAACTCAACAGTACATTTAAAAGGGTCCTACACTATGATCCAGTGGGATTAATTTCAGGGATGCAAGGAAGTTTTAACACCTACAAATCAATCAATATGACATATCACACTAACAAAATAAAAAAATAAAAATGATATGGTTAACTCAATAGATGCAAAAAAAATAATTTGATAAAATTCAATATTTGCTTATGAAAAACACTTAAAACAAAATGGGTATAGAGAAAACATACCTCATCACAATAAAAGCCATTTATGACAAACCCTCTGCTGACATAATTACTGATGAATAGCTGAACCATTTTCCTTTAAGACTGGGACCAAGATAATTCAGCCTTAACACTTTTATTTGACATAGAATTGGAAGTCTTAGCCACAGCAGTAAGGCAAGAAAAGAAAATAAAAGGCTTCCAAAATGGTAAAGAAGAAACAAAACTTTCACTATTTGCAGATGGCATTATACTATACTGAGAAATCCTAAAGTCTTCACCTAAAAACTGTTGGAACTAATAAATTCTGTAAAATTGTAAAAATATACAGAAAATTACAGAATATAAATCAATACACAGTATTCTGTGGCATTATTGTACATTAATATGAACTATCAGAAAGAAAAATTAACAAATCAATATAAATGATAATTGTATCAAAAAGAATAAAATACATAGCAATAAATTTAACCAAGGATTTGAAAAACCCATTCACTAAAAACTATAAGACACTGATATAAGAAATTGAAAAAGACACAGATAAATGGAAAGATGTCCCATGCCCATAAATTGGAATAATTGATATTGCTACGATGTCCATACTATCCAAAGCAATCTACAGATTCAATGCAATCACTATCAAAATTTCAGTATCATTTTTTTTTTCACACAAGTAGAACAAATAACTCTTAAAATTTTTGTGGAACTACAGAAGATTTCAGGTAGCCAAAACCATGTTGAGAAAGAAGAACAAAGCTGGAAATATCATGCTCCCTGTTTTCAAACTATATTACAAAGATATAATAATGAAAACATGGACATCTGAATGGCTCAGCTGGTTAAGTGCCTGCCTTCAGCTCAGGTCATGATCCCAGGGTCCCGGGATCAAGTCCTGCATCAGGCTCCTTGCTCACCAGGGAGCCAGTTTCTCTCTCTCACTCTGTCTCTCCTCTCCACTTGTTCTCTCAAATAAATAAAAACAATCTAAAAAAATAATCAAGAGTATGGTATTAGCATAAAGCAGACACACAGATCAATGGAACAGAATTGAGAGCCAGAAATAAACCCACATATATATAGAAAACTAATTAATGACAAAAAAGTCAAGAACACACAATAAAGAAAGGTCAGTCTCTTCAACAAATGGTGCTGAGAAAACTGGAATGCTACATGTAAAATAATAAAACTATACCACTATCTTACAACTTACATAAAAATACCTCAAAATGAATTAAAGACTAGAATGTAAGTCCTGAAACCATAAATTCCAGAAGAAAATATAAGCAGTAAGCTCCTGGATATATGTCTTAGTGTTGTGTTTGTGGATTTGACACAAAAGGCAAGGTAAACAAAAGCAAAAGTAAATAAATGAGCTACATTAAACTAAAAAGCTTTTGCAAAGCAAAGGAAACCATCATCAAAATGAAAAGGCAATCTACTGAATGGAAAAAAAAACATTTGCAAATTATATATCTGATAAGGTGTTAATATCCAAAATAAATAAAGAACTTGTACAACTCAACAGCAACAACAACATCAAAAACACACCACCAATTATACAATGGACAGAGGTTCTGAACAGACATTTTTCAAAGAAAACACACAGATGGCCAATAGGCCCATGAAAAGATATTTAACATCAATAATTATTAGGTAAATGCAAATAAAAGCCACAATGAGATGTTATCTCATGCCTGTTAGAATGGCCAGGATCAAAGAGACAAGAAATAGTAAGTTTTGGAGAGGATGTGGAGAAAAGGGAACTCTTTTTCACTGTTGGTGGAAATGCAAATTCGTGCAGCTACTATGGAAAATGGTATGAAGTCTTCTCAAAAGATTAAGAATTGATCTCTTATATGATCCAGTTATTTGGCTCTGGGTATGTGTGTTTAGAATATAACATTAATTTGACAATTTATATGCACCCCAAGTTCATTTCAGCATTGTTTATAATAACCATGATATGGAAACAGTGCAAGTATCCCTCAATAGATGAGGACATAGCTAGGATATAGTACACACACACACACACACGAATACTACTCAACCCTAAAGAAGAATGACATACAGCTGTTTCTGATGACATGATTGAAACTTGAAGATATTATGTTAGTGAAATAAGTGAGATGGAAAAAGAAAAATACTGCATGACTTCACTTATATGCAGAATCTAAAACAAAACAAACAAGCAAACAACAAATAATATATGAATTCACAGATACAGAGAACACATTGATGGTTATCAGAGGGGAAGGCGGTTGAGGGGTTGGATGAAATGAGTAAAGGTGATCAATTGTATGGTGGCAGATGGTAACTAGACTTTTGGTGGTGATCATTTTATAGTGTATACAGATGTTGAATTATAATAGCTTTGCCCCTGAAATTTATATCCTGTCATGTACCAATTTCACCTTAATTAAAAAAGAAATGAGCCCATGTCATTAGGAATGATACACAATACTAATAAAACAAATGTAAAAATAATTTTAAGATTATATTTTTCATTGTTCTAATACTGAACATGTTGTATTAACAGTTTCTAAGTTATTTTGTTACAAAAATATTCAAATCATTGAAGAAAAAAATGGGATGTCTTCTCTCCCAGGTCTTACCATATTGATAGTGCAGTTTTCAGGTTTTCTAATCTTCTTTGAAGTTACTGGACCTAAGAGACTAAAGGACACAGAAAGTACGTGTGCCAAGACAGAGAACCCCAATGACAGTAGAAACCCAAATTATACTCAGGGAGTTAACTAACTGGCAGAAGACATATATTAACAATGAATTCCATATTTGTTTTCATCCTATTCTTAGATTAAAGACTACTTTACACTAGTGACATTTTACACCAAAAAGTAAAGAATTGCCTGTCTCTTTATATGATATCTCATTTTTCTTTTTAATGCTGGAAACATGGTTACTTTAATGTGGGTTTTGTGAAGATCTTCCGTCCACCTCATTATAAATGGGCTCTACTGTTCATTGTATCACTAGCACCCAAAAGTATGTCATACATAAACAGTAGGTGATAGCTCATTCTTAAAATGTCTTTCAGAGGACATTATATTTTTTCTTTTGCTTTGTTTTATTTTATTTTCATCAAGTGTGTTCGGCACAAATTGCAAAAGGTGAAAAATAAAGAAAATCAGAGGCAGTGTTCTAGAGGACACATTATGAAATCTTGACATTTAACTGCAAGGTAGTATCTTAAATTAAATTTTACACCTTAAAAAATTAAAAAAAAGAACAGAGAACAAACAATGACAATAAACTATATTAAAATTATAATACTGAATAATTGGAGAAATTTGGATATGAATATTTTATCAGATAAAGGTTCTGCAATATCGTTAACATTTTGTGTGTGATAATTTTGTTGCAATTGTGGAGGAGAAACATATTATTACATGTAAAAGAACACACACAGACACACACTCACAAACAGGCCAAGGGATAAATTACACACAGGTCAACTTGAGCAAAAAAAGCCACACACTAAATAGTACAGCCTATGTGATTTCAGTTATATACATTTCTAAAAGAGATACAAATATTGTTCAGAGTAATCAGTTTAGTGGTAACATTAGGATATAATGATTGGTAAAAGTAAATAAAATATTTACCTATTTATGAAACTGGAGAATATTACTTTGGCATTAAAAGTGAGCATGCTTCAATTAAGAGTTAGTAATAGAGATTTTAACCAAGAACTATAGTGGGTATATGCAGAAATAATACAAAGAGAAACATAGAAAATAATTCTATACAGTGACTCAATGTTCATGAGCATGTGAAATATCAAATAATTCAATATGGAAATTGGGAGAAAAAAGCAGCAAATACAGACAAGATGCCAGCAGAACAGAGATATTTAAAGAAAGAAACAGAATTCGTAAAGCTACACTTCTACAATTTATCGGCCTCATGCATCTTCTCTCCAGTATTACTTTCTACTTTGTCTCTGCCCTCAACAATTTAAGTGTCTAAAGTATTTCTTAGGGAGACTCTATATTTTACATACTTAGTAATTACTTCATTGCTCTTTGAATATCCGTTTATGCTTTTTTTAGGGGATAGCTAAGGGGATTACATAGGGGAAGACAAGAGAATATTCATGAATGCCTTAAAGTGATTTATAAATATGAAATGCTAACAAACTGCAATCCTGCTGGCTATTAAGTGACTTTATTTTACAAAAGTTGAAAAAATGATGACACTTAAAAATATTCTGAGAAAATTAATTAACTAAAATTTAAATGCCACCATTGAATTGCTGTGTCTACGTATCCTATATACACCTTCTACAAGTGGTAGGATTTTGAGGCATTATTTGGTATGTAAAATAATACTTCTGTTTAATATTATGTGGTACTTCTCTTTGATTAAACACTTCCCCACACATTTGATGAAGAACATAGGGAATCTGTATCACTTAGGTGTCTTTCATTTGTCCTGTACTGGAGGCTTATTCCTCCTAGGAAGATTAGCTTTGCATGGTTTGGTTCACTTCCATAGTGGGAGTCATAAATCCATCAAAACACATAAAAGAGACTGATGGCCTCCTAATTAAAGCTTGAATTTATGGTAGAGACAGTCTTCTCAGGGAAATTCTTCGTGAAGCAATAGAGTAAGAAATGCTTATTTTTATCTATTAAGAGGTTGTTAAGTTTATTTTGAAGGCATAAAATCGAGATATAAGGACCATGCATGAAGTTTCTATATGAACTCTATTATAAGCTGGTAGCAAAGATATATTTGGCACAGAGAAGTGGGTCATTAAAGAACTCCAAGAATTATTGTTTGTAAAAATGTTGATGTAAAGGTGATCCATATGATAAATGGGACAGTGTTACCACTGACAGAACACTGATGTCAATTTAGATGTGAGTGGAAGTACTGGTACAGCCAGAGACAGAGCTCAGCAAGGCTACTTTTCAAGGAATAAAATATTGATTTGTATTAAACAGAGATGAGGTAGGATATCCACAGATGTTTCCCTTTTTCCCTCAGAAATAGTCTCAATGATGTAGATAGATCTAGAAAATATTATGCTAAGAGAAATAAGTTAGTCAGAGAAATACAAACACCATATGATTTCACTGATATATAGAAATTAAGAAAACAACAACAACAAACAAACACAAAACATATGAACCTGGAGGGTGAGGAGAAAAGAGGGAGGCAAACCATTAAAGAGACTCTTAATTCTAGAGAACAAACTGAGGGTTGCTGGAGGTGAAGTGGGTGGAGGGATGGGTTAAATGTGTGATGGGTATTAAGGAGGGCACTTGTTATGTTGAGCCCTGGTTGTTGTATGGAAGTGATGAATCACTAACTTTTATTCCTGAAACTGATACTACACTACATATTAACTAAGTAGAATTTAAATAAAAGCTTGAAATTGAAAATAAAAGTCTCAGATTCAGTTCAATTTTGCTTCCTTTCTAAAAAAATACTTATTTTATTTTATTTATTTTTATTGATAATTGATACACAGTATCCTGTTAGTTTCAAGTGTACATCATAGTGATTCCTTATTTTTATACTTTATGAAATGAAGTAATGAATGAAATTTTATACTTTATGAAATGACTGACCTCCATGATCATTCTAGTCACCATCTGTCACCATACAGAGTCATTATAATATTATTGACTGTATTCCTTATGCTATACATTACACCCTCAACTTATTTATATTATAACTGAAATTTCACTCTTCCCAGATGTCTAATACAATACTCAAACAAAATAATAATGAAAAATGCAAAGTAGGAAAATAAAATCTTGTATAACTGGCAGTTGGCTGTAACATCCTGCAGCCAAGATTAAATATCAGTTGGACAGATGTGTGGCTAAAGGACACTGCGCTGTGTGAGGTGTCATAGAATAAAAACCTTAGAAATAAATGGGTATATGTTATTTGAGCTCCAAAGAAAGTGAAACAATATGCACAGGTATAGATATTTTAAAAAGCCAATTTACACTCTCTTCCCAAATTATTTGTGATAACTCCCAACAAACGCCCTCCATATTCTCCCATAAAACATTTTTTTAAAAAAATGTAAACAGAGAAAGAAAGAAAATGGGTTCAAATCAGCATCATAGGCAATTATTAAACTTACTCTTCAAGGTTAACTATTTAACTTTTAATATTCTGGAAAGCATAACTTGAGTTAATCTAAGCTAATCCAGTACAAGGTACCAAATGCAGTTTCCTTAAAATATGCATTTTCTAAATTATTAGAATAGGCAAGAACATAAGCAACAAGTCATTGAAAGGGAATTTTCCAGGATGCCTATTTACAGAGATTTTACTCTGTTATTCTTTCATTTAAAATATTTTTTTCATAACACAATATTTCTAGTTAAATGTTACCATTATTCAGTTTGCAAAAATTGAAATGTTTATATAAATTTTAGTCATCTACATTTGTAAATTTCTGTATATTTTGAAAAAAAATCTGCATTAAATGTTTGTTAATAATGCATCTAAACATTTTTGAAACTAATTCTCCAAAAGTTGTTCATTATAGTATCATTAAAATAAATATCAATTTATTTGGCAAGAGATTATTGTAACATGATTAAAGGAAAACTAACCTTTTTATGTGAATTCAGGACTATTTGGTCATCAGATTGTATTTATTAAATTTATACAATTTTTGGTTGTCAATGATTTTTCGGTGAAGCTGGGGAGATAAAAAGAGAAGGAAAAGGGCTCTCTCTCTCTCTCTCTCTCTTCCTCTCTGCTCTCCACCATGTAGGATGCAGGGAGAAGTCCAACCAAGAACCAGAAAAGTCCCACCAGACACCTGATTGTCCAGTGGCATGATCTTGGACTTCCCAGCACTTCAGAACTGTTAGGAATAAATGGTGTTTGAACAAAACAAACAGACCAAAACAAAAACAAAAGGAAGAATAAATGCTATCATTAGCTGTGGGTGAAAGTACTACAAAAGATTGGGAAGGGGGGTTGTCAGGGACTGGGGGGACCAGGAATGGGCAATTATTATTAATAGGTATGGAATGTCAGTTTTGCAAAATGGAAAGAGTTCTGGAGATGGGTGGTGGTGATAGCTATACACAAGGTGAATGCAATTAATAGTATTGAATGTACACTTAAAATAGTGAAAATGGTAATTTTTTATATATTTTAATATAATTAAAGAAGAAAAAGTATGAGTTCATCCAAGACATATTTTGTTTGTTTGTTTCTTTTTTTTTTGTTGCCCTGTAAAAATAAATCAGGTTGCCTATTTTCATTTTTCATTAATTAAATGACAAATTAATTGGCTAATCCGAAAATATCAGTGTCACTGTTGAATAAATATAATGTGAAGTTCAATTAAAAATGGTCCAAATCTCAGATACCCACTTGAATTAGTTATCTGCTCATTCCTGTGTTTGATGGTTCATAATTTATAGTGACTTCTCTTAATTAAAGGACAAAGTACACTACATAAAACATCTTCTACGTTTTGTTGTGCTCTCAGCTTTAAAGGAAAAACATATTTTGAAGCCAATTGTAAATCTCATGTCTATGTAAGGCTATGAAAGGCTATGCAACCTAATTACTCCCCTGAGAGACCACTGATTATTTGAAAGAGATGTGTATGTTCAAATGCTTTAAAAGTGAAGGTATATCTTCCAAGTTCAACACCAATTTTTTAAAAAAGTAAAACTAGTATATGTTAAAAAGATCAATTTATGTTAGTGGCAGTGGTTTTATTACTGTGAATCTAACCAACAAAGCTTGTTGTAAGGTGGAATATGACAGTTACATATAGAGACAAGTGAATCCTTTAAATGTCTATTATTTCTAAAGCCGAGCTTGAATTTTCATTTTCATAATATCAAAGTAAGACATGATCCAGAAAATTTTGCAATTTAGAGACATAATTTCTTTGTCAAATATAACCCTTAAATATTCTGTGCTTAATAATACTAACAACTCTCATGATAATCACATTTAGTGTAATTGATTCACATTTGCTTTGTAAGTGTTAGTGTCAACTAGCATTGATTATAGATATGTATGTATATCTGTGGTCTGTATGTATGGGTATGTTGGGGGTACATCCCTGTCCATAGAGGTGAATTTATCATAATTCTTGATCAAAACACACTCACCATATGTCTACCTATAATCTGCTATATGGTTAATTATTTATTTTAATGATGCAATAAGAGCCTATAAAACCACTCACACCCACATCAACACTGACAAGCTAAGGCCTTGGAGTGGGGTAAGTTTATACACACATCTCCATTCTATTCCCTGCATCTTCATCCCATCCTAATTTTTATAAGATCATTTTCTGGATGCTGACACTAGTAATCTTACTTTTTAAAAATGAAATTTATAGCATCCACACATATATTCACAATGTAAATTTTTCTCTTTTGAATTATTTTAGCTTCTTAAACAAGATGATCTTATATACCATAATGTAGCTTTAAAATTATTTTTCTATAAATCATTCATCTCAACTATTATATGATACAGCATGACAATAATATACCATATTTGAAACATCCTTTGACTTTTTATTAATATCTATGTTTTTTTCAGACTTCACTTCTTTTAAAAACTGTTCCCTTGAACATTCTTAAATATTTCTTGCTAAATTTGAAAACAAATTGCCGTTAGAGACAGGCTTAAGAGGTAGTCTTCAGAGATACACACAGTATGTAATTTTCTATTTTAGAAAATATTGCCAACCTGGTTCTACAAGCAATTTATAAAATAGGTCAATAGATGATAGAGAGGTGATAGATAGATAGGTAGATGATAGAAAAACAAGAGTGATCATATAATTCATTTTTTGAAATAATCACTTTTGTGAATGGAAAGGTCTCTGTTGTTAATTAAATTATTAGTAACAATAATTATTATTAATATTCCAATTTAACATATATAAACTTGGAATGTCCCAAAAAACAAACAATAAAACTCCCAACAGAACATATAAGCAACAATGACAAGAATAATAAAACCCACAGCAAAACATATAAGCAACAATGACTCTGTTATTAATTAGATTATTAGTAACAATAATTATTATTATTAGTGTTCCACTCGAAGAGGTATAAACTTGGGATGTCCTAAAAAACAAACAAACAATAAAACTCACAGCAAAATGTATAAGGAACAATGACAAAAACTGCAATTACGTTAATTCTGGACTTGCCCTACCATGTTTGTGTAATGTCCTCAAACATAAGCTTTATGTCATTTAAGTGCTTTTAAGGTTTTAGGATAACAATAACTCAAATTTCAAGAAAGGAAATTCAGATTATTATATGCATATATCATCACCAGATCTTTAATTCCTTATTCATTAATTCATTCATGTATTTAACATGGTTTGCTAAAAATTAAATGCTAGTTTGATCATTTTTTATCATATTATTGTAAATGTCTTCTCTAACATAGAATTCTAGAAGATTATTCAATATAAGGAAAATACACGGAAATATAAATGAAACATTTCATCAAAATTCATGCCTATATTGATATAAAATATTAATATAATTAATTGGAAAAATTTTTTCTTTTGAATCATTCTGAATACGCATAGGGTAAAAATCTTATCTGAACTTTTAGCACTACCTTTAACACCAGTGGTGTTAATATCGTTGTCTTTTATATTTCCTCCTATAGACCATACAGAATTCTTAACTTTTAATTCCTGGTGTGAAATATTCAGAAGCAAGTCCTTGAGGAAAATAGATTTGTATTAATTCATTGCCACTGTCACAAGTAATTTAGTGGTGATGTCAGTGTACTTACAGTTGCTCTTCGCCAAATAAAAAAAAGTCACACCATGACTAAACTACAAAAAGAAGGCATAAAATGATTAGTTAGGGCTACAAGGAGCACTCCATAGTTTTCAACAATGTGAAAGTATACTTTTGTAGGTAAGGTCTTAAATTCTAAGTGGAAAATAGGCAGACTGCTAATTGCCAACTTAGTATGAATTCCCAAATACTGTTCCTCGTTTGTCCTTATTCTGTTAACCTGGTTTTGTCCATGTCTGCCTGAGTGTCTCTTATCTATCTATCATCCATCATCTGTCTATCATCTATCTATATGTCATCTGTCATCTACCTAATCTTCCCATCATCTATCATCTATCTGTCTTTATAGTTTTCAAAACAGTAGGCAGCTTGGACAAGTTTTACTACATTATTAAAAAAATATAGTCAAATTGAGTCCAAATTCTGGCTTTGTCACTTTCAAATTATGGGAGTTGAGCAAGTCACATGTACTATTTCTCAGTTGCCTTGTGTTACTATAATTTCAAAAGAATTTGTAATGGTGCTTCTCCTATGTGGTTTGAGAAAGGATATTATAAACTAATCCATAGAAAAGTACCAGTGTATTAGCCACTAAATGTAATTATGTATGGATAATATGTATTCTGTGTTTACAATGTGTCATAACTTGTTTTAATTAATTTATATATTTTAATTTAATTTAATTTTTTAAAGATTTTTATTTATTTATTTGACAGACAGAGATCTCAAGTAGGCAGAGAGGCAGGCAGAGAGAGAGGAAGGGAAGCAGGCTCCCCGCTGAGCAGAGAGCCTGATGGAGGGCTCGATCCCAGGACCCTGAGATCATGACCTGAGCCGAAGGCAGAGGCTTTAACCCACTGAGCCAACCAGGCGCCCCAATTTCTATATTTTAATTTTAACAATTGTGTTGGCATTTAAAAAGAACACATATGTGACTAAATAGAGTTCCAAGACAAGTTGGACTTTCAAAGCTAGTGCCCTTAACATCCCTTCTATGTAGATTTATAGTAGATTAAGATGCCAGTTTCCGGGGGGAGGAGTCAAGATGGCAGAGAAGTAGGAGGCTGAGACGACATCAGCCAGCAGGAGATCAGCTAGATAGCCTATCAAACCATTCCGAACACCTACAAATCCAACAGGAGATCGAAGAGAAGAAAAACAACAATTCTAGGAACAGAAAATCGACCACTTTCTGAAAGGTAGGACCAGCGGAGAAGGGAATCCAACGGGACGGGAAGATAGACCCCAGGGGGAGGGGCCGGCTCCCGGCAAGCGGCGGAGCACAAAATCAGAACTTTTAAAAGTCCGCTCCACGGAGGGACATCGCTCCAGAGGCTAAACTGGGGTGAAGACCTCGTGGGGACAGCGTGGACTCAGGTCCCACGGGGTCAGAGAAGGATCGGGGGTGTCTGAGTGTCGCAGAGCTCACAGGTATTAGAGCGGGGAAGCCGGCTGCGGAGACAGAACCGAGGTTTCCTAGTGGTCTGTGACACGGGCCGGTGCTCTGTGGCACTGGCCGGTGCTCTGTGCGAGGGTCCCCACAAGATCCGGGGAGACTCCGACCCGGGAGAGCTCAGGGATCTACGGGGTCCGAAGACTCCAGGTGGGACTCTGCCAGAGACAGAGACGCTTGGTCACAGGCTGGGTGAGCTCGGAGCACTCCCAGAAGCCAGTGAGACGGGACTGATGACGCACGATTTTCTCTGAGCGCGGTCTGCGGGCGCAAACGTGGGCTAGGGAGACCAGAGGGATTAAACGCTTTTCAATGAAGGCACACTGAAGACTGGGGCCCCTAGCTCTCGGCTCCTCTGAACTGGAGATTGGGAGGCCGCCATTGTCATTCCCGTCCTCCGGAACTCTACGGAAAGCATTCAGGGGAAAAAAAAAAGCTCCTGAAAGCAAACCTGAGAGGATTACTTAGCCTGGCCCCTGGTAAGGGCGGTGCAACTCCACCTCGAGCAAAGACACCTGAGAATCACTACAACAGGCCCCTCCCCCCAGAAGACCAAAGAATTACAGCCAAGACCAAGTTCACTTAACAAGGAGAACAGCGGATTCTTATCTGGACAAAATGACAAGGCGGAAAAACTCACCACAAAAAAAAGAGCAGGAGACAGGACCGAAGGCTAGGGACCTAATCAATACAGACATTGGTAATATGTCAGATCTGGAATTCAGGATGACGATTCTCAAGGTTCTAGCCGGGCTCGAAAAAAGCATGGAAGATATTAGAGAAACCCTGTCAGGAGAAATAAAAACGCTTTCTGGAGAAATAAAAGAACTAAAGTCTAATCAAGTTGAAATTAAAAAAAGCTATTAATGAGGTGCAATAAAAAATGGAGGCTCTTACTGCTAGGATAAATGAGGCAGAAGACAGAATTAGTGATATAGAAGACCAAATGGCAGAGAATAAAGAAGCTGACCAAAAGAGAGACAAACAACTACTGGACCACGAGGGGAGAATTCGAGAGAGAAGTGATGCCACAAGACGAAACAACATTAGAATAATTGGGATTCCAGAAGAAGAAGAAAGAGAAATAGGAGCAGAAGGTATACTGGAGAGGATTATTGTAGAGAATTTCCCTAATATAGCAAGGGGAACAAGCATCAAAATCCAGGAGGCGCAGAGAACACCTCTCAAAATCAGTAGGAACCGACCCACACCGCCATCTAATAGTAAAATTTACAAGTCTTAGCGACAAAGAGAAAATCCTGAAAGCAGCACGGGACAAGAAGTCTGTAACGTACAATGGTAAAAATATTAGACTGGCAGCAGACTTATCCACAGAGACCTGGCAGGCCAGAAAGAACTGGTATGATATATTCAGAGCACTAAACGAGAAAAACATGCAGCCAAGAATACTTTATCCAGCTAGGTTATCATTGAAAATAGAAGGAGAGATTAAAAGCTTCCAGGACAAACAAAAACTGAAAGAGTTTGTAAACACCAAACCAGCTCTACAGGAAATATTGAAAGGGGTCCTCTAAGCAAAGAGAGACCCTAAAAGTATTACCAGGAAGGAACAGAGACATTATACAGTAACAATCACCATACAGGCAATACAATGGCACTAAACTCATATCTCTCAATAGTTACCCTGAATGTAAATGGGCTAAATGCCCCAATCAAAAGACACAGGGTTTCAGAATGGATAAAAAAACAAAACCCATCCATATGCTGCCTACAAGAAACTCATCTTAGACCTGAAGACACCTCCAGATTGAAAGTGAGGGGGTGGAAAACAATTTACCATGCTAATGGACATCAGAAGAAAGCTGGGGTGGCAATCCTTATATCAGATCAATTAGATTTTAAGCCAAAGACTATAATAAGAGATGAGGAAGGACACTTCATCATACTCAAAGGGTCTGTCCAACAAGAAGATCTAACAATTTTAAATATCTATGCCCCTAACATGGGAGCAGCCAACTATATAAACCAATTAATAACAAAATCAAAGAAACACATTGACAAGAATACAATAATAGTTGGAGACTTTAATACACCCCTCACTGAAATGGACAGATCATCCAAACAAAAGATCAAGAAGGAAATAAAGGTCTTAAATGACACACTGGACGAGATGGACATCACAGATATATTCAGAACATTCTACCCCAAAGCAACAGAATACACGTTCTTCTCTAGTGCCCATGGAACATTCTCCAGAATAGATCACATCCTGGGTCATAAATCAGGTCTCAACAGGTATCAAAAGATTGGGATCATTCCCTGCATATTTTCAGACCACAATGTTCTGAAGCTAGAACTCAATCACAAGAGGAAATGTGGAAAGAGCACAAATACATGGAGACTCAACAGCATCCTTCTAAAAAATGAATGGGTCAACCAGGAAATTAAAGAAGAATTGAGAAAAACCATGGAAACAAATGATAATGAAAACACGACGATCCAAAATCTGTGGGACACAGCAAAGGCAGTCCTGAGAGGAAAATATATAGCGATACAAGCCTTTCTCAAGAAACAGGAAAGGTCTCAAATACACAACCTAACCCTACACCTTAAGGAACTCGAGAGAGAACAACAAAGAAAGCCTAAACCCAGCAGGAGAAGAGAAATAATAAAGATCAAAGCAGAAATCAATGAAATAGAAACCAAAAAAACAATAGAACAAATCAATGAAACTAGGAGCTGGTTCTTTGAAAGAATTAATAAGATTGATAAACCCCTGGCCAGACTTATCCAAAAGAAAAGAGAAAGGACCCAAATAAATAAAATCATGAATGAGAGAGGAGAGATCACAACCAACACCAAAGAAATACAAACAATCATAAGAACATATTATGAACAACTCTATGCCAACAAATTCGACAATCTGGAAGAAATGGATGTTTTCCTAGAGACATATAAACTGCCAAAACTGAACCAGGAAGACATAGAAAACCTGACTAGGCCCATAACCAGTAAGGAGATTGAAACAGTCATCCAAAATCTCCAAACAAACAAAAGCCCAGGGCCAGATGGCTTCCCAGGGGAATTCTACCAAACATTTAAAGAAGAATTAATTCCTATTCTCCTGAAACTGTTCCAAAAAATAGAAATGGAAGGAAAACTTCCAAACTCATTTTATGAGGCCAGCATCACCTTGATCCCCAAACCAGACAAGGATCCCATAAAAAAAAGAGAATTACAGACCAATATCCTTGATGAACACAGATGCGAAAATTCTCACCAAAATACTAGCCAATAGGATCCAACAGTACATTAAAAGGATTATTCACCACGACCAAGTGGGATTTATTCCAGGGCAGCAGGGTTGGTTCAACATCTGCAAATCAATCAATGTGATACAGTACATTAACAAAAGAAAGAACAAGAACCATATGATACTCTCAATAGA
>RCUC01154396.1:0-64533 GCA_003697995.1 Taxidea taxus jeffersonii
TGGGATTCTCATTTTCTGCACCCTGAATATATATGAAGAATCACTTTCTCTTCAAGTTTAGTTTATAATATGTTACCTGGGCCAGAGATATTCTTGTTTTCCAATGCCTCATATTTGTTAGGATAGTTTTATCAATTTATCCCAAGGGCTTATACACTAGTCCACTGGATTGGTCCGGAAGATCAATACAAAACTCTGGCTATTATCATAATTCCTACTCCGGGAATTCCAACATACATATTCATTTAATAAATTGTTTCTTTGTTTTCCTCTTTTACTGGATATTTAAATTTAAATGTAAAAATAATATGCTCAATTGCAGTAAGTGGAACATTAGAAAGTATATAAAGTCAACTTCTCATCTCATGTAATAATTTAGTACATCTTCTATTATAAATATATACTAATTAGAGATAGAAAAATATCACTTTCCTTTCTCACTAAATGAATCTGTACTTATATTTAATAAATTATTTTTATAAAATGACAAATTTCAACAGGTCATGAAAAGCCATATCATTATTAGTAACTTAATCAATCATCTCTATCCATAGGCATTCATATTATTTAAACTTCTATTTGGTACCACTCTAATTCATATCATAATAAAAACTGCAACCATAATGTGTATGAGTGTTTATGTATGTGTGTGTATGTGTGTGTGTGTGAAGGCCTGATAAAAAAATGTTTTAATATACATAAACTCTTTGTTTATTCTATCAATTAGGAAAACATTGATAGTCTCAAAAATGCTTCATGTTCTGTGTATATTTTCCCAACCCCAGCATTACCTATCAGGATGGGCCTTAAGCAGTAAAATAACTTGAAGTTTGCACTGGAAAAATCTAGTTTGTTTGTTTCTTATAAAACATGAAGATGAGCTATGTGGGAGGGGTAGAATTTATAGTGATAACTGTATGTGAGTAAGAATAAAGAGTATGGACAAAAGGAATGGAAGATTTTAAAACACTGAGCAGAGAAAATTTCCAAAAATATTTGCTTTGATTTATACTTAGAAACCTTTTAATGTTCTTTCAGAAGAGGAAATATATGAAGTTATTTAGCAAACTTATGTTTATTTTGATGTGGTATTATCCTGTTGTTGTTTTGAGATGTAAGGGTATATTCATCACATCTCCTTCTATTATAATTTCCTTGTCTTTCTACATAACTGAGTGGATCTAAGAAGGATTCCCAACTCAACATGAGCATTATTTAGATTAATTTCAATGTCATGCTTCATAATCAATATAAATTTATTTTATATGTGCTAAATTATAAGATTAACCCTACAAAATAAATACATACAATAATATGATGTACTTACAATTTAATACTCAATAAATTAAGTGTACTATTCAGTGACACCATTAATTAAAATATTGTTACTAGATTATAATTTCAAGACACTTTGCAATATAATATTTTATAAATATAAATATAAGTTATCAAACTGGTAAAACTTTTGTACTATTAAAGGCTTAGCTCAAGTACATACTTATGAAAATATGCTGGGGTTTTCTTTAGCTCAATCTCTAAAGCATATTTTACTATGGAAGATTATTTCTGTCAATAATAAGAGCTACCCAATATTTCAGTTTCCAAATATAATTGGTAAATACAATAAATATTAAATCTATGGTGTTTATTCAAGAAGAAATTATTATCCAAATTCATGGATTTTGTTATATACTATTTCTAAACACTAATGGCTGGTTAGTAATTGCCTGTCCCAAGTAACAAAAAACAAACAAGAAAGGAGAAATTAATGATTTCCTATGTTAAATAAATCTTAGGTCCTACCAACACATTGCCCAAGTGATTTATAGAATTTTAAGCTGTATATCTGGATGCTGTCTTTACAGTCAGCTAAACTAAATCCCTCACTATATACATGAAGACAGCAGCCTACACAAGAAAGGCAAGTAGTGTCATGTAGGAGAGAACTTACTTTCTAGCTCTGTTTTATTAACTGATTTATCTCAGTAAAAATACCTACTAAGTGCAAACCCAGAATCATATCTCTGTCTTCTAACCCAAAGTTTATAGTTCTTTTCATTCTACTGGGTCATATCATAAACATATTATATGAAGTCATAGCACGGGCAGTTAATTTGAAGGCAGTTATCACACACACACACTCACTCACACCAAGAAAGAAAAGTAACTTAATGAGAGAAATTTCTGCATCACAAGGCTCATGTAAAAAAAGAGAGAAAGGCAGAGAGACACACACACACATACAGAACACTGCTTAGATGATATTCCTTATCTAATAAAATGAGAGAAAAGCAAAAATGAAAACACTGAATGTCTTTAAATAGTGAGCTCTATGTAATAGCACCAGTTCAAATTTATAAATAAACAGCACTCTGGAAATGAATAAAAGTCTTCACTATCAAAATAAATTTTTCCTTAATTATTAGATTCTAGTTTTGATAACTTAAAGCTTTATTTAACACGTTTGCCAATAGAATAACATCCATTAAATTTTTGTTTTGTTTTTAATGTTGTCAGCAGTCTCTGATAGAACTAAAATTTATTGACACTGAATTAAATATAATACAAAGATTTTAAGCAGTAAAATTCACAGGACACATTAAGAGATTCAGTGCTTACGAAAAGGGGACCAATGTAGGAAATCAAATAGGACTCCAGCGCTTTACATTGTTGTCAGCCAACAATGTCACCAGCATTTCCTTTCATTCATTAATACTCAGACCTATCTCACTGACTCAAGAGTGCCTAGACTAGAGCATTGTCTTGAATGTGGTAGTCACCCAAATATTGTTAAGTGAAACAATGATTTTAAATCATATTCTCTGGATGCTGATGCAGGCATGCAAATATATCAGTGACAATCCTAGTAAATTCATCCTCTTTGAAGAACACTGAACCAGGAGTGGGGACATGCAATTTGATCAGACAGTATATAAAATGAGTTGAGCCCCATTTTTGAAGTTTTACTGCTTCATCTCTCAAATTTCCCCTTAGCCTCCTATCTGGGTAAGCTGATAAGAAAGCCTAGGTGTTCCCGGCTTTGACAAAAGAGGTAGTTTCAAGCCGGCCAGGCTTTCAAACCACCCTACATTAGCATAGGAACCATCAGCCCTGCCACACCCAAGTACTATAAAAACCAGTCTCCCATCCTTCACTCCAGTTATTTTTGGACCATCATAGAAGATCTGTTCTGTTATCCACAGGAGTCTCAGTAAGTGAATAATAAAACTTCATAAGTTCTCAGTTTGTATATGGTATCATTGGGCTTGATATCTGAACCAAATTTTGAGTGGGGGTCTATTCTTCTCTGTAGCTTGGTCACAACAGTGCATAAACCAGAAAATAAGTCTATAACCTGAGGCTTCTTCATGCCGATGTTGAACTTGTGCTACTGCCTGACTCCCCTTAGGAGTATCTGCTCAATTATGCTTTAAATTCCCATTAAATCCAAGTATTCTTTCTAGAAATTCCTTTCTTTGCTTAGGTTAGACACAGTATGTATTTTTTGTTTATATACAATATTTCAATTGATTTATGTGCCATTTGTTAGTCTGTTCTTTGCATGGTTTCTTTTTTGTTGTTGTTGTTGTTTAACATTTTATTTATTTATTTTAAGAGAGAGGGGGATGGGGAGGGACAGAAAGAGAGGGAGAGAAAATCTCAAGCAAAGTCCATGCTGAGTACAGAGCCAGAAGTGAGGCTTGATCTCAATTCTGAGAGCATGACCTGAGCAGAAATCATGAGTCAGATGATTAACTAACTAAGCCACCCAGGCACCCCATGGTGTCTTTGTTTTAAAAGGTTTATTTATTATTCTGCAATCAGAAAGAAAATATACATATATGCTAATATGCATACCTTTAATTTATTACTACAAAATTGCGGTGGTTAATTTTACTTGTCAACTTGCCACAGTGTCCAGATATTTGGTGAAATGTTATTCCAAGTATGTCTATGAGGATGTTTTGGATGAAATTAGCATTTGAAACAGACTGAGTAGAACAGATTGACCTCAGTGTGGGTGGGCCCCATCCATCAACTGAAGGCAGAAACAAACAAAAAGGCTGACCCTTCCACAAGTAAAAGGGAGCTCCTTCTGCCTGACTGCCTTGAGCTGGGGCTTAGATTTTGTTTCCTGCTTTTGAATTCCAACTGAATCACTGGCTCTTCTTGGGTTTTATACCTGTTGACCTTCAACTGGAATTTACATTATGAGCTCCCGCATTTCCAGCTTGACAACTACAGATCTTACAACTTGTCAACCTCCACAGCATGTATATGTATATATACATACATGTTATTGAATCTGTTTCTCTGGAAAGTTCTGGCTAATTCAATAATTTTATTTTCAGATTTATTATCGTTAGTATTTTTTTTATTTCCCTATTTACTATATTTCATATTCACCAAGTTACCTTTAAAAATTAAGGGAATTAAAAATTGATAAAAAGAGTAAAGCACTGAAATCTAGGAGATTCAAGTTGAGAAGACTTATATTCATTCCACACTTTATTTTAAAAAATATGTATATATCACATATAAATATATAGACGTATTTTTTAATGATACTTGAATTCAAGTGAGATTTCAGAGAAGTGTGTATCATACTTTTGAGAGCCTAGTTGCTCAAAAGTCTATTGAATATTAGTATATTAACAGCACATATCTACTTCAGAGGAATGAAGTCACTAGAGTTAGGTATCCTCCAAATGTAGTACTCCAAGAACTGCATATATAAAATCTATTGCATACTGCCTTATTGTTTTATTATTTTATTTACTTACAAGGGATGCCATGGGATGTTCTATACAAAAATTAAAGCCCAATGATAGGCTTGATTGAAAATTGCTGTTAAGCATAGTTGTGCTCATTGAAATGTATGCATTTTGAATACATTTTTCTTTTGTTCTACTCTTCATATTCTCCTAAGTCATGTGTCACCATGTTACCACACTTATTCAGATGTTAATAACTGACTTCAGTTTTAGGAATTGTTCTTAAAATTTATTTTAATACTGTGCCTATAATGACACAACCACAGAAAATATCTTTTCAAGTTTTTGAATATTTGGCATATCTTATCAATAAACCTCAACCAGTTACCTGACCCTTTTTACTATTTTTTTCTTTAAATAAAAAGAGAAGATAAAAAAAATAAATAAACCTCAACCATTTGCATTTCTTAGTATTAGACCTTTTTCTCCATAGGAGTATGTGCTAGATTCTTTACTTGGAATTGTCAGAGTAATTACTGTGTATTATACCAATATTCATGAACTCTCTCATGAATCAAAATATATTTCTTATGCTTACTCACTTGTAATGTAAGCTAGCGTTTACTTTTGCAATCATAAAAAGAGAAAAGATAAATGCATTTATTATGCCTTAGGGATAACCACATTTTAAGATACAGAAAGAGCAAATGCACATGATTTATCCCTTGGTAAAGAGACAGATTAACTGAGAATACAATCATAAGATAAAATAATAATCTATGTCCTTTGTTCAAAACATCATTTTATCTTCTGATTCTTTTAATTATTTATCATTTCCTCCAAAATTTGCTATCCAATCTCTACATAGTACATCTCAATACAAAGCTATGTAACTAGCAACATACAACATTAGTAATATCAGTATGTAACCCAACAATCAAACCTAGCTCATTAATTGCAAGGTATTAATGTCATCAGGAGTGGCTTTCCTGACTTACCAGCATAACTTTCAAGAGCCAGCATGTAGGGGTGCCTGGGTGGCTCAGTGGGTTGAAGCCTCTGCCTTCGGCTCAGGTCATGATCTCAGGGTCCTGGGATCGAGCCCCAAATGGGGAGGGTCTCTGCTCAGCGGGGAGCCTGCTTCCCCCTCTCTCTGCCTGCCTCTCTGCCTACTTGTGATCTCTCTCTCTCTCTGTCAAATAAATAAAATAAAATCTTAAAAAAAAAAAAGAGCCAGCATGTGGTTTTCATTGCTCTGCAATACTGAAAGCATATGTCAAAATGGAGTCCTCATCAGTGACAAAAAAGCGATAGCAGAGTGCTTTTGATGACCCACAATACACATGTGGCTGCTGAGATATTCAGGTAGTTTGTTAGAGCAACAGAGTCTATGCAATTCTGTGCTATGCATTCTTTAGATATTTTACACCTAATTCTCATGATAACATTGTGAGGTAGGATCTATAAATATAAAAATGAAGAAAACCACCTTTCTGCTTTGAAGGAGATTAAACATAGGGTAAAGAAAACACATTTGTAGAGTCGATTTATCTTGCAATACCATAAACAATATAAAAGAGCTATGTCAAGAGACCAGAGTTCAGACAACTTGTCTGATTAAAAGAATAGAACAGAATTCCTTCACAAACGTAACAATACTTGAACTGGAAATATGAAGATGAGTAGAATTCCTTCAGATGAAGAAGGGTGGGAGAAAATTCTTGGCAATAACATAATACAAGCCTAATACCATCAACAAATAGGGTGTGTTCTGGTGGCAACATGCACACTGAAGTAAAAAGTGTATGGGGTCATGGTGATACATGAGACTGGATTTGCCTTACAGAACTTACAGGTGTAATCAAATAACACAGATTAACCCAATAATTATTATGCATCGGGGCATATTATTAGAGTTATAGGGATGAAAGAAAAAGTAAGAAGGCCAGCTGATTCTATATAGATATTGAGGGTTAGCATTATTAGATACAAAAGAAGGTAAAGTTACCAGGGAAGAGAGGTAATCAATGATTAGACATACAGGACTCTTTATCAGCTTAATATTTTCATTTGTTGAATGTTTCCTTTTTCCCCAAATTTCTCTTTTGCAACATTCTCTACTAACCTCTTTAAAATCCTAAATTCAGGATAAATATTAAAGTTGAGAAAAGTTTAATATTCATTTTTACTCTTTTCCAGAAACCTTCACTCCCTATAAGTCCTCATTTTTTATGATATAAAATTTAATCATGAGCCTCTTCCAAAAAGCCTTCTTATTCACAAACTTTTGCATCTGAATAAATGTTACACAAAAAAGCCAGATTCACTAAACTAAAACATTGCTCTTTTTAAATGGTTTTTCTGCCTGAATATTAAAATAAATTGTTTAATTACTGACTTAAGACTAGATCATTTTAAGATTTTATTTATTTATTTATTTGACAGACAGAGATCACAAGTAGGCAGAGAGGCAGGCAGAGACAGGAGGAAGCAGGCTCCCCGCTAAGCAGAGACCCCAATGTGGGGCTTGATCCCAGAACCCTGGGATCATGACCTGAGCCCAAAGTAGAGGCTTTAACCCACTGAGCCACCCAGGTGCCCCTAGATCATTTTATTTGTGGCCAAATTTCTACATAAATTTGCTCAACCACTATTTCCTTTTAAGTCACTTAGGTTTAGTCAAATTATTATTTGTTTTTACTTTTATAGTTCCATGATTTCCCAATTTGTCCCCATATTTTATATTATCTGTATTACTAGAATTGCCACATTCTCTAAGTTCTAACTCTTAAAATCCTCAAAAACCAACTAATTGTCCTCTGTAGTATCCTTATGAAGAAATAGTTTCCCCCTCTCTTTCGTTCTCTCTTTCTTCTCTCAGAAATAGTTTCTTAAGAAGCCTTTTATATAGTGGTGTTGGTATTTATTATCAGGGAGTGGATCAGATGGCCTTAATCTGATTGCTTTTTTTTTAAGATTTTATTTATTTATTTGACAGACAGAGATCACAAGTAGGCAGAGAGGCAGGCAGAGAGAGAAGAGGAAGCAGGCTTCCCTCTGAGAAGAGAGCCTGATGCGGGGCTCAATCCCAGGACCCTGAGATCATGACCTGAGCATAACCCACGAGCCACTCAGGCACCCCTCTGATTGCTTTTGATCCCTGGCTTTCCCAAGAACTGATAACTGAAGAAAATGGCCTAAAACTTCAATTAACTACCTCTTCTCTAAAATAACTATATTTTCCCATTTTATATGTGGTTCATGTCTGAGTTAACTTTTTTCCCCCTATATAATAGTCTCACACATAATGTAGAGAATATCAGAAGATACTGAACTTAAAGACTTATGAGGTAATTGGATGGAATGTATGGGTTTACACCCATGAGGGGAGATGCTTATGGTGATTCACAGAGTAGTTTCCCAATATACATTTAGGTTTAAATCAATTTAAATGACAGTCATTTCAAACATTCTCCAGAAACCGTTTCTTGCTGTTGTTGTTTATTTAAGCAGACAAATTCTGGAAAATTTTCACTTTCTACTCAATATAATACTTACATAAATTGTTTTATACTAGAAATGTACATTTTAAAAGATTTTATTTGTCAGAGAGAGAGAGAGAGAGGGAGAGAGCAAGCACACACAAGCAGGCAGAGGCAGAGAGAGAAGCAGGCTCCGTGCCGAGCAAGGAGCCCAAGGTGGGACTTGATCCCAGGACCCTGGGATCATGACCTGAGCCAAAGACAGAGGCTTAACAGACTGAGCCACCCAGGCATCCCTAGAAATGTACATTTTTAAACTTGGAGAAAAAGCTAATCTTCAAAACTTAATGTTTAAATACTTAACTACAGAGAAACACTTAAGAAATTCTCAAAAAGTACTACTTAAAGCACTTTATGTAAATATAATTCAATTAAACTAAATATTCAGATTAAAATATTGTGGTACACTCTCTGGGAGGAAAAAAAAGTGTTGTAATTATTCCTCCCTCTGGGTCCATACTCAGATGCTGAGTCCCATGTCCCAAACTCTTTTCCCAAATCATCCCAGCCAGAGCCAGCAGACCCTCAGAGCAGAGCACCCTGCTGACATGCAGCTGATCTCAGTGACGTGAGAGAGTTGTCATGGGACCCGAAGAGCTACCCCACTGTGCTGTGCCCAGTTTTCTGATCCACATGATTTGAGCTAAATAATGTTTTTTTAAGCCACTTCATTTGGGCTAGTTTGCTACACGGAAATAAATAACTGATATAAATATTAAACACAGACCTAAATACTTAAAGGGCTTTGTCCATAGAGGACCCAAACTTAAATCATGGAAAATAAAGAAGTGCCATTTATTAGATCACTTTTATTTCAACAAAAGCTATCCCCAGGGGAAAATATACCATAAATTATTTAGTTTTATTGTTAAATAATAGTAAAGATGAATATTTGCCTCAAAAATTGTTGTGAAGTATCATTGAATATGAGATAATTTAAATGAAACTTGAAGGTGTCAGATAAAGAAACAATGTTATTATTGAGAAAACTAATAAAATTAATAAAATATCAGGTTCATTGAGGAATAATGAAGACAAAATGGAAACCAGACTTACACAGAATTTGAAATGAGGCAAAGGATAAAATCAGGAATAAAGAACAATCTTTGAAGTGTAAAGTAATGGCATAAATATAAAAAATGAAAATATAAACTTTTCTAAAAATAATTTACTTAAGGAAGAAAATTAATTTTTATTCAAACTGGATCAGAAAGATTTTATAGCCAGCAAACCATTACACATATGTAGGCACACACACAATTTTTTAAATTTTTAAATGCATTTTCTCTCAGCAAGAGAGAAATAGATCCAGAAAATAAGGTGTGATATGCAAAATAAATGAAAAATAAAGCAACAGTTATGTAGGAAAAAAACAGTTAGAAAAAACTGGGTTGCCTGCAAGGCATTTTTGCTCAAATACAGTGCTTCTCAAGGATCAGCACAAGTCCAGAGGGTCAAGGAAAGACTACAGTTATTTTTGGCATAATGATAAAAGAGTCAAATTATTCAGAAGACATAACAATCTTCAATGTGTATGGACCTAAATAATAAAACTTCAAAATTTGCAAAGCAAAAAAGCAAGAGGAATAGACAAATCCACAATTATAACTGAAGTGGAAATTGAAATATAGCTCTTTTCAAAATTAAAAGAACTAGAAAAGAATGAGAAAGAATACAGAAGACATAAAAACAAAACAAAACCCACCATCTCAATAGCTTGCCCTAGGTGGCACTTGTAAAAAATCTATACCCAGAAACTACAGAGTAAATATTTATTTTCAAATGTACATAGAAAGTTGAATAAACAGCAAAATACACAAATAGAACCATGAAATAGTATTCTATAAATTTAAAAATGGGTGAAGTCATGTAAAGAATTTTCTCTCACCAAAACATACTAAAATTTGGTATCAATAACAAAAGGGAAATTTTGGGAAATCCAAATATTTAAAAATTAAACAACATTCTGAACAACCACTTCTGAAAGTATTCCATTAGGCTCTTCTTTTAACACAAAAAGCAAGATCCCATGCCCACAATTAGGCAATCCTTCCATATCCAAATGTGGATAGATAAATCTGCATGTGTGGAAGAGCAACCAGAAGAGGAACATTGCAGGAAACAAAATTATCTAAGGAGTCACACAAGTTGGTATCTGCTAATTATTAACACATTTCTCTCAGAAATAGACTGGTCAATCCAACCAAAAATTTAACTAATGATAGAAAAGATCTGAACAGGTTGAATCTATATACAGAATCCTACACTTACAATTTATAGTACAAACCCTTTCCTTTACATCATCAATGAGTAGAAAGATCACATTTCACTAAGAAAGGCATGTTCTACCACATATTAAAAAATAAATATTTTACTCCAAACTAAAAATTATTTTCCCAAACATTGGAAAAAAAGAGGAACATTTCAAAATTCACCTTGTGAAGCAGGCATAACTTTGATACCAAAAAGATACAAGGTAGGAAATTTTAGACTAATCTCACATAAAGTATAAATGGAAAATTACTACGCAAAATAGTAGCTAAACATATCTAATATTGTATAAGGAAAAGTTCATCATATCTAATTGATTTTACTCCAGGGATGTAGGTTTTGTCTGCAATTTGAGTAATTATAAGTTAAATTTACTATATCAGCTGATTAAAAGAAATAAAAAGAGTGGTATTATAATGGAAGGATAAAGAATAGATTCCAAGGCCTGTTTATTACACATATGTTCAGCAAACTGGAAATAGAGAAAAACATTTTGCTCTTACAAAAGAAAATTTCTGAAAACCCGTAACAAACTTTAAAGAACAATTTATAGTATTCCATTTAAAATCAAATAATAGGTATTTTAATTATCCTTATCTGGAAGTGTAACTGAGAGCAAGGGTTTATACACAAGAGAAAATGAAATAAAATGCATAGAAATAAGGGGGGGGGGAAGCAATTTCTATTAACAAATGATACGATTTTCTTGAAAGGAAGCCCAGGATAGAAATTATGAGAACAGGTAAGTGAGAGTAACAATATTGCTAGATACAAGTTACTTGCTGTTTGTTTATTTACTTACTTCCTTATTTTCTTACTATCCACAATATTTAATATAAGATATTTAGAAACAAAGCTAAATTTATTTACATTTTAAGGTAAAAATAGTAAGTCTTCTAGTTATTAAAGGCAAACTTAAATAAACTTATGGTAAACTTAAACAAAGGTAAACTGAATTAATGGAAAAATAAAAATATAGTGAATGTAAGTGTAGATAACAAAAAGAGACCTACATAAATTGAAAAACAAATTGAAAAATGGCTGTGGTGGCAATGCAGATAAGTGAAATAAGATGGACTGACAGGTCACTAATTGGTTGGGGCACAGAGGTGTCCAAATGAGAAAAAAATGGACTCTAATTCACATCACTGACAATCATTGATTTTAAGTAAATTATAATTATAAAAAATAAAATACACTTATGGAGCAACGATAATTATTTTATAATTAATATTATATAATTGGTATATAACATGTAGCATAGTATGTTAAATATGTTTATAACTAGAATGGTAATTATATTATTCTTATTACATTCTAGTTATATAACAACAAAATAATAATAGTAGATATTATTCTTATCACTAAAGTTCACTGAATATTAATTAACTGTGACAAACAGTGATCTAAGGACTTTAATCCCCCCAAAAATGTGAACTTGGTATTTTATTTTATTTTTTGTTAAAGATTTTATTTATTTGACAGAGAGAGATCACAAGCTGGCAGAGAGGCAGGCAGAGAGGGAGAGGAGGAAGCAGGCTCCCTGCTGAGCAAAGAGCCTGATATGAGGCTCCATCCCAGGACCCTGAGATCACCACCTGAGCCAAAGGCAGAGGCTTTAACCCACTGAGCCACCCAGGTGCCCTGAATTTGATATTTTAAAGATCCCTATTTAATATAAGTGGAACTTACCAAAGAGAGGATAAGCAACTCATCAAAAATTACAAAGCTAGTTAATTTAGCAAGACATTTTTCATCATCTGATATGACCTTGTGCTGTACTTTTGAAATATCAAAAGTAGAAATATACCTTGAATAAACTGTTGCACATGGATGAGATATTACATACTCAAGGTTATTTCAATGGCAATGATTTTAAAACCAAAACCATCCAAACAATTTAAATACCACTAACCACCCCCAATACTTGCACCAGGTAAGTGAATTGAGTGATATTTACACAAGAAAATATTTTATAGCACTGAGATTAAATTATCTTCTTTTTTTAATATTTTATTTATTTATTTGACAGAGATCACAAGTAGGCAGAGAGGCAGGCAGAGAGAAAGGAGGAAGCAGACTCGCTGCTGAGCAGAGAGCCCGATGCGGGGCTCGATCCCAGGACCCTGGGATCATGACCTGAGCTGAAGGCAGAGGCTTTAACCCACTGAGCCACTCAGGCACCCCTTAAATTATATTCTATTAAAAGGATCTACATTGATGAATCTCCTAAATATAATACTGAATTAAGAAAATTTACGAATATATTAAAAATGTGACTTTATAAAGTTTATAAAGATTAAAGACATACAAAGGTATATATATATATGTATATATATAATGTAGATAGATATAAAGATAAAAGATACATAAAGAGATATATATATGTATATACATATATATCTCTTTATGTATCTTTTATCTTTATATCTATCTACATCTATCTATCATCTCTCTACCTAAAACAGAGCTTAGAATTATCAACCTCCAATAATATTTTTTATGGAGATGAATTCATTAAGGAATGGTATGAATGGATCCTGAATTATTTTTAGGAGTGTTAGTTGAATGTCATCTTCTTTTTTTTTTTTTTTTAATTTATTTATTTGTCAGAGAGAGAGAGTGAGCACACAAGCAGGGGGAGTAGCAGAGAGAGAGGGAGAAGCGGGCTCCTCAACGAGCAGGGAGCCTGATGCGAGACTCCATCCCAGGACCCCAAGATCATGACCTGAGCCGAAGGCAGAAGCCCAACGGACTGAGCCACCCAGGTGTCCCGAAGGTCATCTTCTTGAAACTGTCAAATAATCATTCCTTAGAAAAAGAAAGAATGAAAAGCTTGCGCTATTTGTGTTTTATACTTCATCTTAAACAAAATATTACATATTTTACAGCTATAAAGGCTGCAGTAATCATCAGCAGTTCAATTTTTATGATAAGTTATATAATGAAATATGTCTCTTGTGGTTATTTCACATATAGGAATACTAATTATCATAGAAAAATTAACAAATGCCTCTAAAATGAGTGATATTGAATGCAATTTTTAATGAGGGAAATATAACTGTTAGACAGAAATTATTACTGATACAATCCTTTTAATACCTCTAATCCAATTCCTGTCATCCTAAGGCAATCAGAAATGTATCCTCCAAACAATTTACTCTACCCCTGGGTAATGAACCTAAAACAGCACAAAACAAAAACAGGGTAAGCACTAGAGACCTAAATGCAGATATTTTAATAGTGCCTGCATTTTTCCTTATTTGTTAACCAGTGAGTTGGAAACTGTGCTGTTGGCAGATGTATCTCAGAGCCCCTGACCCCCATTTCAAACAGAGCACATCTACTTTCTTTTTTTTTTTTTTATTAGATTGTTTGATATTGGTCTTTTCAGGAAGATTTTTTTCTTTTTTAACAAATGGGCCCGTGAGTAATCACACAAGCAAAACACCAATTTGAAAATCATTCCTGCTCTGAAAGATTGTCTACCTATAGTAATCATATACCCGTATATGAATATGGGAATCTTTGTAGAAAGATAAGCAATTCGATCATCATGTAAGCTATGAAAGTAAACACAGGATATTAAAACGAGTGATCTGATCAAGGGTGCGTATGTAGTAGCACAGAAGGTGTGCTGAAGGAGATGGTGCTAGAGTTAGGAATGACTGTGTGTTTAGCAAATAAAAGATGAATTGATTAACCAGAAAAAAAAGGAGCATAAAAAGTATGAACAAAGTATTTAGGAAACAGGAACAAAAGGTCTTTGCGAGAATCCTGTGTTTCTAATTTAGGTAAGAAATAAATGAAAATGTCATGCCTTAAGTTCTAATTTTGAAAGGTCTTGGGTGAAATAGTTTGAGTTGAGTTTGGATATTATTAAACTTAAAGCTTCTGCGAGATTTTATGTAAAAAGTAAAAGAATATTTGATGGTGGAATTCAGGAATAAGATTTTGGCAGAAGTTGTAGGTTTCATAGTCAAGACTTTACAAAAGACAGCAAGATTATGTAGCTGTATGTAGTGTCAGAATTATATATTGAGAAAGGGACTAAGTGAGTAAATTTAGTAAAAAGAAATAAACATGAATATTTTATTCAAGTATTAGGTAAATGACACTAATGTTAAAGTACATAGGCCTTATGAAGAAATGGACAGTCAAAACACCATTTTATTTTCACTAAAACAATAGTAAAAGTCAAATAAGATAACCAATAATTGTGTTCTTCAGAGGTAGGCAAACTATGGCTCATTATTATATATTTTTTTGTAAATAAAATTTTATTGGAATACATACACATCTCCTTGTTTCTGTATGGTCCATGGCTGCTTTTGAGGTACAGCAGCACAACTGAATAGACATGACAAAACGACATGGCACATGAACTTAATACATTTTATATCTGGCCCTTTAAGAAGTTTGCCAAGCACTGGTGTTCTGCAATTTGAAGATAATTGCTATTTCAATTAAATGAAAAGAACATAGTTGAGACTGCAGTATAGCTCTCCATTTTAGCTTTTTATAACTATTATCCTAAATAACAGTAAAAATATTACTGGCAAAATATCCTATTAAATTCTATTAGTTAATATTTTTACTTATGTTAAATTAAAATGTTCAAGATTTTTACTTATGTTCAAATGATCTATATTTTTTAAGCAGTAAAAAGTGAAACAATGACAAAGAAATAGTTTTTAATTTAAACAGTAAGAGTGAAACGTGCCAAAGATGGATTAAAAGAAGGAATTTCAGCCTTGCTTACACAGTCAAGAAATTTAAGAGAAAAAAAAAAATATATATATATATATAGAAAAATATGCACTAGTCAGGAAATACTTTTTTAGTATGAATGAAAAATATATTTCTTGGATTAAAAAAGAAAATACATCATGATTTTCCATTTACATATAATTTTTTTCATAGTTTCAAGTTCTTATTGAAATTCCAGTTATTTAACATATAGTGTAATATTGGTTTCAGGAGTAGAATTTAGTGATTCATCACTTACATATAACACCCAGTGCTCATTATAAGTGCCCTCCTTAGCACCCATCACTCATTTAGTCCATCCCCCACCCACTTCTCCAGCAACCCTCAGTTTGTTCTCTATAGTGAAGAATCTGTTTTACGGTTTGCCTATCTCTTTTCTCTCCCGTTTCTCAAATTCCACATATGAGTGAAATCACAGGGTGTCCCCACCACCCCTTGGTTGACTTATTTTGATTAGCACAATACACTCTGGCTCCATCCACCATTGCAAATGGCAAGATTTCATTATTTTTGATAGCTAAGTAATATCCCATTATGAGTGTGTATGTGTTTGTGTGTATGTGTATATACATCCACTCTACATCCATTCATCCAGTCAATGGACATCTGGGCTCTTTCCATCATTTGGCTGTTGTTGTTGCTGCTACTATAAGCATTGGGGTGCATGTATCCTTTTTATATCCTTTGGGTAAATACCTAGTAGTGTAATCGTTGGGTTTTAGGGTAGTTCTACTTTTCACTTTTGAGGAAGCTCCTACTGTTTTCCAGAGTGGTTGTGCCAGTTTACATTCCCACCAACATCGTAAGAAAGTTCCCCTTTCTCCACATCCTTGCTAACATCTGTTGCTTCCATGTTGTTAATTTTAGCCAGGCTGATAGGTGTGAGGTGGTCTCTCATTGTAGCTTTGATTTGTATTTCCCCAAGGATGTGTTATGTTGAGCATCTTTTCATGTGTCTGTTAGCCATCTATATGTCTTCTTTGGAAAAATGTCTATTACCAAACTCAACATACAGAAACAATAATTCTTTTTTTTTCCCAAAAAGATAAAATGATTTTACTTCAGTGCTCTTCAGGTTATTTTAATATTTTATAAAAAATTGAGGGCATATAATATAGTATAATAGAGCCACATTATCAGACTTTAAAGTAAAAGTTATAATGGGATTCTCTCAGATGTGACAGGCACCTCTTACATGATTTATGTAAAATATATGAACTATTATTACTATAAAAACAGATCAGTGTAGTATTATATTAATAACATGTTCTAAAAGCTTTCATTGACTGCATGTGACTCTAAAATGTTCAGTGTGTACACTTTACAAAGGACTTTAATCTCATCTCTTATTGAATATCATGATAGATGAGAAAATGGAGATGCCCTCCGACAATGGAACTACCCAGCCTATCTTAAACTTCTATACCATAGACTGGTCACATTTCCAATACGCTGCTTTCTTCTATGAGCTAAAACGATGGCTCAACTCCTGGGACTCCAGGTGAGTTTTTTGTTATTATAGGCACAGGGACCAGATTTGATATATGTTCTAAGTGGAAGTCCCACCTAACTGTTCATTAGATAAATAATTTTGATATTATCATTAAAATTTTACTTTGTTTCTTATACATTGAAAATTACAAGCATTCAACATAAAAGTTGTGCATATTAAATGGAATTTTGTGAAAACTTTTTGTGTTAAGAACTCTGAGTGTCATAAGAAGCTAAATGTGGCTGAACTATTGTTGTAAGAATTGCTAATATATTAGCAGCACTAGCAATGGAAGAAGTAAACCAGTTGTCAGAAGAATGAACACAGTGTAGGAATAGTTGTATTGTTATTATTTATTTCAAAGATAAGTTTTGGAGTTCTATAATGGGATACATCTATAATTAATGTAAAATTTCATGAATATACAAAATAGGGACACCCTAAACAATTATATTTTATTTCAAAATGTCACCAATTCCTAAGCATTTAAATAAAGGGGTAGAATGTTTATTTGACCCAAATGTTCACAAATGGTCTTATCATTTAAATTGCTCAGGAAGGTCATTAAATTCATTAGCTGCAGTTGAGATCTTCAAAAATAGTTGGTTTATTAAAAATTAAAACCACTTAGAGCTTCCTTTATGAAACAAATAAGTTCAGAATAGCCAGTAGGGTGATTTAAAGGGAGATTTATGAGAAAAATAGAATTGAAGTTTGAAAGTGCTTTCTATATTTCCCACAGTGAATATTGTCCAGATTTATTTTTACACTATTGTTGTGATAAAATAATCCATAAGAATAATGTATTATTGTGGATTTCAAATAGTTTAAAGATAGAGTTAGTGCTATTAAATTTTCTGACTTCTTACCTGATATTTTGTTTAAAAAAGACCCACTAGGATGTCAGAATCTGGATTTATGTACGTATTATTATTTGTGGGTCTTCAGAGACCCACTTATATTGCTCTGTGGCTCATAAATCTTTAGGCAATTGAGTTCCTTCACGAAAAACCTACATATATTAATCTTCTCACAGAAGACAGACCTGATAATATTACCCATTTTGTGTCTTTCTCACTCTTTTCATGAAGATGCTGCACCTTAAAAAAACACATTTTTTTATTAAAATAATGGGAGAAACTGAATTATGGATACCTAGCAATTACAAAGAGCATTTAAAATATTTCATAAGCATTTATTTATGAATGTTATTTTTCCTAATTATATTCAAGGACAACTACTTAAAAAGAGCATTTGTATTGAATTCTATAACATTCTTGCCAGTTAAAAAAATCTGCAGTAAAATGTATATCCTTTCTATGCTCTGAGTCTCCAGACTTAGTTATACAACCGAGAAGTTAAATAAAATAAAAAATAATGGGGTGGACTTCCCAAATCCTTTTATGATTAATATTTCACAAAAAAAGAGCTGTTAATTCTGAGAAAATTTGACATCGTCTCTCCTGGCTTTACAATCAAATACCAGCTATCAGTTGAAATTCTTAAAAGTTTACATATTCCATTTACTAAGTAGAAAAATGTAGTATCTCACAGGAATTTAGCCCTAAGATGCTTGAAAAGTCTAAATTCTTCCTAGAATACTAAAATCATAGATAATGAATTTCTAGTAGATACATATTAAAGAGAATTTGTTGCTAGGCTTTACTGTTTTTAGAGGCATAAACCTTAATCTTGGTATCCATGTCTGAAGAAAGAGAAGGAATATTTCATGGCTATTAGGCATGGTTCTCTTGTTTTGTAAGTAAAGTAGATAAAGCAAGAGCTCTGTCTATCCATCATGATGTCAGTGAACTCTTCAACCTTAGGAATTAAGCTAGTTGCCTGTTATTAGTAAGAAGCTATCCAAATTGAAGTCAGAAGATTCATTCAAAACAGTTATATTAAGCCCAAAAGAGAATGACATCTATAAATTATAGAGCACATGTGCACACATACATACACACAACAGGGAAGCTCTGGTAATTTCATTACTACTTATTTTTTAGACTTTTAAAGACATCATTTTAATAGAGGTCAAACTGTCAACCATAAACCATCATCCTTTGATACATGTTTATTTTAGTAATATAAATAATTAGGAAATTTTTAGCTCCTTAAACTTTCAAATTTTGGATATGTCAAATAATAAAAATAAAACTTGCACACAGGGGCACCTGGGTGGCATAGTAGGTTAAGCCTCTGCCTTTGGCTCAGGTCATGATCTCAGGGTCCTGGGATGGAGCCCCGCGTCGGGCTCTCTGCTCAGCGGGGAGCCTGCTTCCTCCTCTCTCTCTGCCTGCCTCTCTGCCTACTTGTGATCTCTCTCTCCGTCAAATAAATAAAATCTTAAAAAAAAAAAAAAACTTGCACACAAAGAAGGAAAAAGCACATAGGTATTTATAGTTATTGGCCACAAATTGTTTGTGTTTTTTGAAGCACTTTGCTTCACAGGGAAATTTTTTGCTATGTAAAAAGAGAATGCAATGAAGAACTTGGTATTGGGATAGGAATTCTATATAAAAATTCATTGTCTTGTTTTTAATTGAGTTCTAGATTTTCTGTAATATTTTTCTCATACACTTTAATATAAATCTAACTACCAATCTCTCATGTATTATCACACTAGAAATATAAATGTTTTTTTTTATGATGATGGTATGGTAAAAATGGAAATAATAGAAATTACTTAAGCTCTATGTAATAATCAAGAAGTAGAATGGTAGAAATAAATTTTCACAATCACAGAATTTGCACTTTGGAGTAAATACACCACCATGTTCATTTTAGATTCAAAGACTTCTCTCAACTAAGAGTCAAAATTAAACTACTCTTAAAGCAACCTTGAAGATTAGTTCATTCAGGCTGCAATCACAAAATACCACAGCCTGGGCCCCTCATAAACAGCAGAAATTTATTGCTCATAGTTCTGAAGGCTGGTAATCTGAAACTGGGATGCCAGCATTGTGGGATGAGAGCTGTCTTCTGGTTTGCAGCACTTTGTGTCTTCACATAGTTGAGTGAATTAGGAATGTCTCTGGAGCCCCCATTTAGAAAGGTTCCACTTTCATGATTTAAGAACCTCCCAAAGTCCCCACCAACAAATACCATTGCATCAGAGCATTAGGATTTCAACATATTAATTGACGAGGGAGGTGGTAGAGTTAGCACAGTCAGACCATAGCATCATGTTAATCAATCAAAAAATGCCAAAACTCTCATCTTGCCAAATTTTAATATTGATAAATCATTCTGACTATATTCAGTCTTTCACTTGACATTGATAATATTTTAATTCTCAAGTTGAATTTCTATATAAAATTTAGATTTATCTTACTAATTTTTACTTTTAGAAAGTTCTTTAGTGGCTGCTTTGGGTAAGATTAAAATCTTCAAATTATATTCTTCCAAACTATACAATTATTAATTTATAAAGATATTCTTCAATTACTCTCAATAAAACATCTTTGATGTTTTGTTTTCATGCTAATTCCAAACAGTTTTGATTCTTGTGACTTTCAATGGAGCTTGAAATCTGGCAGGCTAAAATCTTAATTTTTTTTTTCTATGTCTATCAACAATGTTTTAATTCTGCATTCTTGAGCAAATAAAGGTAAAAGACTCAACAGCAATCAGAATATCCCTGGAATAGAATCTTTGGATAAAATACAGAGAAAGGATGAAAAGAAGTCTGGCTTCCCTATTCCTCATTAGATCATTTGATAGAGAACAGGGATCTAGCAAGATTATGCCTCATAATCTTGATAAAATACTTAGGACAATGTTAAGTCCATCTGATCCAGTGTGTCATTCAAAGCTCTTGTTTCCTTGCTGACCTTCTGCTTAGATGATCTGTCCATTGTTGTGAGTGGGGGGTGTTAAAGTCCCCTACTATTATTGTATTATTATCAATTAGTTTCTTTATTGTTATTAATTAGTTTATATATTTGCTCTTCCCAAGTTAGGGGCATAAGTATTTATAATTGTTAGATCTTCTTGTTGGATAGACCCCTTTATTATAATTTAGTGTTTTTCTTCATCTCTTATTACAGTCTTTGGTTTAAAAACCAGTTTGTCTGATATACGGATTGCTAGTCAACATTCTTTTGATGTCAATTGGCATGATAAATGGTTCTCCATACCTCACACTGGTCAGAGTGGCAAAAATTAACAACTCAGTTAATAACAGATGTTGGAGAGGATGCAGAGAAAGGGGACCCTTTTACCCTATTGGCGGGTAATCAAAAGGAAAAAAAATGAACTATGTTTGAGTCTTAAAATAAACTTAAAATAAGCAGAACGTTGACCAAATAAAATATACTTCTTAAATGAATCCTTCTCTTAAATTCTATAAAAATAATGGATGGCTTTATAATTGACATGCAATCTATGACTTATTTTATAATATATGCAATGCAATCCACTAAGAAGAACCATCACATTTTCTGACTATGAAAGAGGTATATATAAAGTGAGTCAAGAAAAACAAACATCTCATTCTGCATTAGCTGCTTTTAGGTAACTGAGGAACGGAGACCTGCCATTCAAACGTCACCTCCCAGGACTTGCTATTCTTACAGACAGAAATAGTTACTTAAATCTTTTCCAGGATCACACACTCTGCAGCTTCTCTCAAAACCAAGTGCTCTTATGTCCATCTCTTCAATCATATTTCCCTTGATAGATTTCTGCTCTTTTCAGAATTGTGAAGGAGAGTATGTGAGGCTCACCTCACTTCCCTTGATGGTCTGTTCCTTCATTCTCTGAACACTGTTGTACATCATGGAAAAGGCATATCTGACTGTTTTCAAGGGAGACCATGACTAGACCCCGGGACTAATACATTGAATAAAGTATAAATTGCTGACAACCTGTAGGGTGAAAATTATTACTTTATTCAGGTTTTTTAAAAAAATAACAATTACTGTGCTCTATTCAGGAAACATTTGGTAATTATTACACGAAACATATTACTTATTCAGAGCATTACCCCTCGAAAAATAGGAAACTGAGGCTCAGAGAGAGAATGAAAGGCCAAAGGTAATTTCCTTTGCAATTTCCTTTGTAATTATTCAGGTTTTTTAAAAAATAACAATTACTGTGCTCTATTCAGGAAACATTTGGTAATTATTACACTAAACATATTACTTATTCAGAGCATTACCCCTCGAAAAATAGGAAACTGAGGCTCAGAGATAGAATGAAAGGCCAAAGGTAATTTCCTTTGCAATTTCCTTTGTAATTTCCTTTCCACGTAATTTCCTGTGCAAACACATTCACTTAAAAGCAGAAAATGAAAACTTAAATCAGTTCTATCATCCCTTTCAGTACAGATTCAATTTCAGAGAACTTACTTTGCAGCTTACATATCAATGGGATAACATCATTTAAAAAACACATATAAATTTTTTAAAAGATTTTATTTATTTATTTGACAGAGAGAGAGATCACAAGTAGGCAGAGAGGCAGGCAGAAAGAGAGAGAGAGGGGAGGAAGCAGGCTCCCCGATGATCAGGGAGCCCAATACGGGCTCAATCCCAGGACCCTGAGATTATGACCTGAGCTGAAGGCAGAGGTTTTAACCCACTGAGCCACCCAGGCGTCCCATAAAATACACATATAAATTAACTTGAATCACCAGTTCATTCATAAAAGGTTAGCTTTTAAATTCAAGGAAACATGCTTGTCTTCTTAAATTAAGATATCTAAACAAAAAATATGTGTGCACTATTGCAATTACTGTAGAAAAATCTATGCCCGGTATTTTCAGCCCTTCTCTCTATATTTATCAGGATCACACTTTTCAGACTATAACAAATTATATTCATAATAGTAACTAAATCACATTTTTTGGTTATTTATTTTTCATCTAAATTTTGTTATCAACTTTACATCTCTCAACTGCAGAATTTTATGTTCTCTATTTAAATAATTTCAATAGGGTTTGTTTTACAGTTATATATTTGTTTTCTATAAATAACTAATATTTTATTAAGGTATATCTGTTGAGAATTAGAATCATCTGCATTTCATTCCTTATATTCCTTATATTCCTACATTTCTAGCTACTTATAAAAGTATTTAGCATCAGCAAAATTAAGAAATTTTTTGAAGACAAAATATAATTTCTCCTAATCTGAAAACTCGTGATTTACAAATCATATGGCAATTTATGTTTTTCATAATATTGTAGTTGGTTACAACTAACACTACAAGATTTTTTTTTCCTAGACAATAAAAGTTCACATTTTTCCTTCACATTAAAAGAAATACAAAAAGGCTAAACGATTTTTCATGCAATTCTTGTGATATATGTATTTATAGTGTTGTAAATGCAAATTTAAATTTAAATTATAATTGGGGAGATAGATATTTGTTACCAATGCTAAGAAAAATATCTCAGTAATTGGTGAATGAAGTAGTTTTAATATAGAACTGCTGCTATTTGAAAAATATACATATTTAGATATTTTTAAAGTGAAAGTGAAAAACCCGAAGAATTATCAAAAACAGAATGCTCATTTGAAATTTACATGTTAATTTTAAGATAGAAATACTTGTATATCTATATTGGTACTGATGAAAGATATCTACCGATACATGTAAGCTATTATAGGCTCATGAATTCAACATAATAATTAAAAATAATGAGTGAAACACAGCAAAAGAGAAATGATCAGATTGTACTATTCAAATTAAGATAAGAGCTTTTTTGTGTGCAACTGCTTTCTAACGTATATGGGATAGCTTATTACACAGGAAGAGAGTGAAACATAATAAAGATTTGTCCTACTCCTTAATACACATTGAGGCACTATGTACATAGGTGTATGTATATGCATGTGTGTGTATGAACATTTTAATATGGGCTATACTACATAACACAATTATATCATTATACCTATCTATCCTTTTTTGAGACTTACATATATTTATTAGAACACCAGGCATCACTAAAGTTAATGTGATAAAAAATAGCCACATATTTGTATATTTCTATATAAGTTTTCATTGAACCCAGCTGAAGGCCCCTTTAGACTTTTTAATATTTTATTACATATTATGGTTCTGTTACTGGTGGGAGAGTCTGCACTGTGTGAATGGAGGACTATATCCTTGGATTCTCCATGAGAATATTTACATGGGGTTGCATAATGGGATAAACACAGCCAGAAGGAAAGGAGCCAGAACAAAGCAATTTATTAAAGCAAAAGTACTCTCTCAAGGTAGAAGAGCCCACAGGCTCCCTCAATGAAATGGGCCCTCGGTTGTTTTGGGATTAGATATTATGGGTCTCTCTGGGCTGGGAGAAACTGTCATGTACAGTGAGGTGTTCTCTAATGGAGGCTGTTTCCAATCATTTGGGGGATTCTTCCCACAGGATAGGACAGGTTTCTTTTTGAACCCTATGAGGTTTGTACCAGAACCCCCAGGCCACCTTTCTCCATGGTGGTGGTGGGCTCTATTACTGCAATGCAAATGCATTACAATGAGTTTAGGGGTTACTCTGGGGGTAGAAGTGGGAGAGGAGAGTGCAAGCTCCACACCTGTGGCTCTTGATCTGTCAGCCCCAAAGTCTTGGAAGCCACAAGGTAGGGTGTTGTGCTTTTAATGTGTAGCTTATTTGTAACTGCCCTTGCCTCCAGCGCATGTTTCTACCATTCCCATTCAAGGACATGGGACTCTGCATCAGGACATTCCTTCCACAGCTCATGTCTAGCTTCTAACAATTCAGAGTGTAGCAAAGCTAACTGGTGATATTAGAGAGAATTTCTAAATGGTTACAACTTAATTAGAAGAGCATATGTTCCTAAAAATATAAATATTTTCCCCATTTCCCAGTTACCATGCAGAAACTGCTTCCCCAGGCACAATTCGAGTTCTCTCTGCTCCTTTACTGTGTACACATAAGGAGAGATGAAATGCTCGTTGCTTTGCAAATCTGAGACTGAATTATCTGGAATGCTCAATTCTGTCTTGACTTTGGTTTTCTCAGGCTTTAACTGCTTCCAGCCACAGGCTCTCTCTAAGGTCTACCTACATCAGTTTCATGTGAGACTGAATTGTGCAAGGGTAGTCTTCTTAATTCTGGGCTTAAAACCTCCCATTTGTTTTCGGCAATAACACTGTTTTTAGTTCATCAACAGATTCCCCCTTATTTTATTTCCCAACTCACTCAGAATTCTAGTGAAGAAGAAAAAAGTTTTTATTGGACTCTTTTGAAAACTAAACATATGGTGGGACCTTCAAGTAAGTCTACAGAGGCAGCATAAGGTGCAGAAATACTAGAAGGATGGTACAAATGTCCAATAATTCATAGCTGTAGAGGTCTGCATACGTATTCGCAGCTGAAGCAAGAATTAGAGAGAAAGTAACAACGGCTGCAGAAAGGCTCAGGGCCCCACACTACAAGAGTAGCTCGTTGAGGCAAAAACTCAGTTAAGGGGGAAAAAAAAATCTTTACAGGACTTTTCAGCATTGGGTGGTTTGGCAAAAAAACATTTGATGCTTGTTTTTTTTTTTTTTTTCCTTTTTCTTTTTCTTTTTTTTCTTTCCTTTTTTTTTTCCCAGAGAAGAAGAGAGACACAGAGCATAAGCATGAGCAGGGCGGAGGGGCAGAGGGAGAAGCAGACTCCCCGCTAAGCAGAGAGCCCAATGTGGGGTTTGATCACAGGCCCCGGGGACATGACCTGAGATGAAGGCAGACGCCTAACCCACTAAGCCACCCAGCCGCCCCAGAACATTTGATGCTTTTAAATTGCAAGGCAGCTGAGTTCCCACGTACTACAAAATCCTGAAGAGTTCCTAGTCTTTTATCATTAGTATTTGGTTTAAATGGACAGTGTTCATCAACTGTTCTGTATACTACCCTGTATTCAAGACTAAAGAAGGAACTGTGTAAGGGCTTCCTTATGATCCATTTCTGTCCACAAATCAAGATCATTTCCCTGCCCAAGGATGTCATTTTGATCTTTGTTGTTTGTGCTTAATTTCAACTTTACTCAAAAGAAAATTTTCAACCCTTAATACATTTGTACTTTAATACCTTTGAACTTTAAATTTCAAGAGGGCGTATTTTTAGTATCGTGTGGTGCCTATGAATTATATTTTAATGCTGCCATTTATTGTCATTGAAAAACCTCTTGTGAATTATTTCTGTCACATTGATCAAACATAATCTAGGACAGGGATAGAATAAGGTGTGAATTTTCAGTCTGGGTTAGAGAGTGTGCTTGAAATTGATCCCCAAAGGTACTGTTCTGACCTATATAATCATCTTTCTAGGTAAACCTTCTAAACTGACATTGAACACTACGTCAAAGGGAGAAGCAGTTTGTATAGAAGGAATGGCACCCGAAGTTGGGGGCAGTACTGCCCCTGACAAATGGCTCAATAACTCCCCTGGGCGACTGAAAGTGGTCAAGTTCAGTCTATGCAGTCAAATGCTCTACCACCGAGCTATACCCCTCAAGTTCAGTCTATGAACTTAAGAAACAATGTAATGTTAAAGAGGAACATATTTTCCTACTGATAACTTCCATTTAAGCTTTAATAAACATTTCTTTCCAAACATAGGACATTCTAATTTTAGTTTGTTTGTTTTTGTTTTACTTTCCCTCTGAACAGATTCATGGTTTGGGGGTTTTACTAACCTTGTCATTTGGACTTATCTATTTGATTCACCCCTGGCTACAGTTCTCACGCTCCCTTCATCTAGTCTCTGCTCATCCCAGTAATTCATCCCATACTGACTCAGAAAAATCCTTATAGAACCAAACTATGCATTAAATCAGGTTATAAATGGATAAATAACTATTAGATAAATAGAGAAAGCATGCAATGACAGAGATCAATATTAAGATAAAAGCAAATGTTTAGAAAACTCAGAGTTAAATATGCTATTTATTTTCAGCAACTATATAGATTCTTCCGGTATAATTTTTTATTGAACTTCAGTCTTTTCCCTTGATTTACATTTTTATTTTTTATTTAGAAAACACTATATTAGGAGTCATTCTGAGTTATTTGTCTGACAGAGCCATACTAGGTCCCAGATCTGAGAGCTTATATTAATGGGAAGGACAAGTCGAAAATTAAAAAGCCAGCTAAAAAATAATTGCAAATACAAACACAGAAATACGTAACAAAATCATTTTTATTTGATTCTAAGTGAAAAAAATGCCAAGAAATTCTGTCTCTGAGAGGAGATCTGAATGTAAGCAATCATTCAAAAATTCTTTGGGAAGATATACTTAGGCAGAGGAGAAGCATTTCCCAGTTCTCTGTGGCTGAAAGAACCATGCTGTGTTCAAGAATCAGAAAATGGGCCTGCAATGCTGAATAATGAAGGAGAAAGAAGTAGTATGAAATTTAATTAGAGAAGTGTATTAGCAAGCAGGATGATACAAAATCAGAAATTGTCTATGACTAAATTAGGCAGAAAGGGAATGTAATAGTGTTGCTTGGATGGTTCAGTTGGTTAAGCATCTGACTCTTGATTTCAGCTTAGGTCTTGATCTTGCATGATCCCCGCCTTGGGCTCCAAGCTCAGCAGGCAGTCTGCTTTAGATTCTCTCACTTTCCATAGGGAGGATGGGGATCTCCTTCACAATAGTAAATACACAGAGGGCTATCATCCCAAGTAGGAAGGAATTCATGATGCTGGGTTAACCAAAATATAAAATTTCTATTAAAGGGACATTCTCAACTTTCCTATAATTTTTCTAACTTTACAGAACTGAACAAAGAATGTTTCTATTCAACTCATGGAACTCTTTTCACTTCTATTGTTTTCCAGGTTTCAGTGATCCCTGGCATGCATAAACCCTAACTATCCCTACTTCTTTTTTTTTTTTTTTGTATCCTGCTTTTTATTTTTAATTTTCAAGTTTTAGACATTCACAAACATATAATAAAACATAACTTACATTTAAATCTTTAAATATAAAATTTTGCTGCTATAAACATTAGGGTGTAGGTGTCCCTTCAGATCACTATATTTGCATCCTATGAGTAAATACCTAGTAATGCAATTGCTAAGTTGTAGGGTAGTCCACAACAGCCAAACTACGGAAGGAGTTCAGATGTCCACTTACAGAAGAATGGATAAAGAAGATGTGGTGTGTGTGTATGTATATAATAGAGTATTTCTCAGTCATCAAAAAAAAATGAAATCTTACCATTTGCAATGACATGCGTGGAACTAGAAGGTACTATGCTAAGCGAAATAAGTCAATCAAAGAAAGACAGTTATCATGATTTCACTCATATGTGGAATTTAAGAAACAAAACAGAAGGTCACAGGGGAAGAGAGGGAAAAATAAAATAACACAAAATCAAAGAGGGAGACAAACCATAAGAGACTTAATCACTGGAAACAAACTGAGGGTTTGTTTCAACAACTGCTAGGGTGGGTGGAGGGATGGGGTAACGGGATTCTGGGCAT
This sequence comes from Taxidea taxus jeffersonii, assembly GCA_003697995.1. Classification (NCBI taxonomy): domain Eukaryota; kingdom Metazoa; phylum Chordata; class Mammalia; order Carnivora; family Mustelidae; genus Taxidea; species Taxidea taxus. The sequence goes on from RCUC01154396.1 coordinate 28,234, forward strand.
TATGTGGGCAATGTGATGTAATGAGCACTGAGTGTTGTATACAACTATTGAATCACTGAACTCTAACCATTAAACTCATAATACACTATATTAATTAATTTAATTTAAATAAAATAAAATTTTAAAAATGAATATCAAATTTTTACTGGGGATCTTAAAATGTAAAACAAGTTTCCTGCCCCACCTTTCCTCCTAACTGGTTTTGTTTCATGTAGGGGATGACTTTAAAATATTTCTCTTTTTGGTGTTAATCTAGACAATTTGACAAAATACTTAAGTAATATATGTATTAAGATAAGTTTTAGCTGACAGTGATGGACATCCTAGAATGATAATGGTTTAAATAACATAAAGCTTTGTTTTTCTCTAATACTAAAGTCTGGCTAGTCAGTTCAATGGCTGGTAAGTGCTCCATGCATTAGGAATAAAATCTTTCATCTGGTGTCTCCAATAAGTATAATTTCAATCCAGATAGCACCACCTATTCACAGATATTAGGATGAATAAATAAAGTCTTTATTTTGGGTGGCTATTTGCCCAAATAAATTAGTACAATTTTAACTAATAAATTTTGCCAACTTCTTCCTTTTGGACATCTAAATATACATATCTTTATATTTTTTAGTGTATACTACTCTTGCTACCATACTCTAAAGAAGACAGCTAAAACTAATCAATTAATTAAAAATAAAGAAGGCAGCCAGAAAATCCTTTCAGTTAATGAATCAACCTCAAATCCACCAACTCTGAGTGACTTTCAATATGAATCAAAGTTCCGAATGTTGCTTCCCATGATCAAGTGATCCAAAAGTTAAGAAAAAGCCCAAAATACCTATTATTACTGCTACTGAATCACTTTGATTATGGCATTCTTTGTGAACTCATCCAATAGTGTACTAAGTCCTTTACCTTTATTATAGCTAATACTTTCACAAACTCAATCAGAAGATGTTATACTTGTATTTTAAAGATGAGAAACTAAGGTACATAGAAATGAAATAATTTTCTTAGGATTTTACATCTAAATAGCGTAGAATCACCACTTACAACCAGGTTATATGACCCTGCTCCTTCTTTTCTTTGCGTCACACTTCCTCCCATGTGAGTTGTCATTGTCCCACTGATGACGGAATATGAATTCATTTTAGACATATAATATCTAGGTGTTATACTAGTAAACTGTACATTACATGGAGAAGCAAGTTTTAATCTGAATATCTCTCTTACCCAACAAAATGCCTGACATATAGCAGACACTTAGTTGATGTTTAATAAAGGAACTGATTTTTTTCATGGTACTTACCCAAAGGATACAAAAAAACTTATCTGAAGGGGTACATGCACCCCAGTGTTTATAGTAGCATTATCAACAATAGCCAAATTATGGAAAGAGCCCAAATTCATCAACTAATGAATGGATAAAGAAGTTGTGGTGTACACACACACACACAGAAATATTACTCAGCCATCACAAAGAATGAAATTTTGCTATTTGCAACTATGTGGTTAGAGCTAGAGTGTATTATTCTAAGTAAAATAAGTCAGTCAGAGAAAGACAAATATCTTATGATTTTACTCACATGCGGACTTTGAGAAACAAGATAGATGAACATAGGGAAGAAAAAGAGAGAGGCAAACAATTGAACAGACTCTTAACTGGAAGATAACAAACTGAGGGTTTCTGAAGATGAGGTGGGTGGGGGATGCATTAAATGGGTGATAGGTATTAAGGATGGTACTTTTGATGGTCACTAGGTGTTGCATGAAGTGAGGAATTACTAAATTCTAAACCTGAAACTTATATTATACTGTATGTTAACTAACTGGAATTTAAATAAAAACTTTAAAAAATACAACAAAGGAATTGATTTTTAAATTAAATGTATATAAAAATATCAGATATTTAAAATGAAAAACACTTTAAAACAAATTAAACAACATATACTTTCTGAAAATTTCATATAATTTAACCTCAATTTCTAATGTCCAATGTGCACATTGGAGCAGAAACGAGATGACTACTATCAAACTCACATTTAGCAACCAGTTTGAGGTGGGGAGTGGAGAAACATAACCATTACTCTGTACAACAGTTATCAAACCTCTGCCCTAGAACTTAACTAAATTCCTTGGCTAGACATCCTAGACGAGTCTGCTTAGAATTTGTAGAAATATAGTGTTTTTGAATTTCTGGTCTTTTTCTGCCTAGTTTCTGTGTTCCCTCATTTTGATACCTTGGATCCATTTGTATTAGTTTTTTATCTTCTTGTAACAATTCACCACAAACTCTGGCTTAAAACAATACACATTTACTACCTCACAGTTCTATAGGTCAGAAGTACAGGTTGGCTCAAATTCATGCTCCATTTCAAATTTCACAAGGTGGAAATCAAAGTGTTGGCCTGTTGGGCTATTATCAGGAGACCCTAGGGTGTATCTGCTTGTAAGTTCATAGAGGTGATTGGCAGAGTCTAGTTCCTACAGGATGTAGGAATAAGATTCTTGATTCCTTGCTCCTTGTCAGCCGGAGGTTGCCCTTATTTGGTCTACTATGCCATCTAAGAATAAAAATATGGTTCAGATGAAAAGCAACTCCATAACTCCATATCAGAAAGTAGATTTCTATAACTCCAGATCAGAAAGTAGATTTACAACTTGAAGAAGGACATAGTCTAACTATTTCAACTTGAGGGTTAAAAACAATTTGCCTTTTGTACTTTGAATCCAGTGAGTGAATATTATGTTTTTGTACCTGGATGAGCCAGCTCTACTTTCAGCTCATCTCTCTCATGTGATTTTGCTGAGAACAGTAAGAAACTGCCAACACACAACCACTTCCATTTTTTTTTCTATAGGTTATTATAATGCTAGAACATCAGTTGTGATATATTTTCATGGTTATAATACCATGTTTATTCCTGACTTTAATTTATAATAATTAAAGTCAGGAATAAACACATCATAGCTTTCCATCTGCAAAATTTATCTTTGAATCACCTGCTGAGTCAATGCCAAGTTTAAGCTTTTTCAAGATCCTACTTTTAGGCAGGAAATTTTGTATTAGTAAGGATTAAGTTTACCTATAAATGATGGAAAATTATAATAATGGTGCTATTATATATATATGAGTTTTTTCTCTCACAGGTGTATTTTTAGGTAGGGAGTCTAGGTCTAAGAAGGAGTTATTGGTGTCTAGTGCCCAAGGGACTAGATCCTCCCATCTCCCTGCTTTTCTTCCCATTGCCGTAGCCTTACAGTTTAATATGTTAACTTCTCTCTTCTAGGAGCCAACAGAAAGGTTTTTAAAAAAACATAATTTTACTTTCTCTTATGAAGTTTCCTAGAAGCTCTGGTACAATATTTATCCATACTTGCAAACCATATGTCAAAATGTAGTTGTATGCCCACATCTGGGGGAAAAATGTAGATGGAAGCTTTTAATCTGGGCAATCCGAAGCTAATAATGTGTTATAAGACTGGAAAGAAAACAAAACAAAACAAAAAAGCAGAACTGATATGATAACCCTAACCCCCAAAGCCTTTTTTATACAGTATCTGAGAAACCCGAGATTCCCCAAAACTATCCACCCTGCTGGGAGAAAATGAAACAGGCAGACAAAGGAATCCACTGAAGGGACTGACCTCTCTCTGGGAAACCCATCCTCTAAACAGAGGTGCTAGGATAGGGGGACTGAAATGAGAAGAGGAAAGCAGACACAATGAAGAGGCTGGCCAAGAAGGTTCTTTGATCCCATGGTTCTAATATTCCACTTCTCTGCCTGTGAGATGCAAGAACCTCTGGGGAACATCTATAGGGGATCTCAATATCCCCTGCCTCCATCAACAAAAATACAGCATTGAGGGCTGGGGAATTCCCTTCAGCTCCCTCAGACTACATCAGCAGAAATCAGAGGGAGGTCAGCAGCACCAGATGTGAAGGTTCCGACAAACTGCCCTTTGAACCATACAGTCAACAAAAGTACCCAAGGCTTATAATGATGACCTAAACAGGGTGACTTCCTGTTAAAATCAAAGTTTTAAATAGGACTCTGACTTCCATTTGTAATAGACAAAATATCCAACTTTATAAAATGTAAGCAAGAAAATGATTATAAAAATTATGCAAGAAAATCACAACTGAAATGAAAAGACAATCAACCAATGGCAGCTTTTAGATGAATTAGACATTGAAATTATCTGATAAGCATTTTCAAGGAGCCGTTGAAAAAGATTAAAAAATTAAGTAAAAATTATCTTGGAATAGAAAAAAAATCTTAGCAAAGAAATAGGTTATACAAAAGAACAAGCTGGAAGTTATAGAAGTAAAACATATAAGAGAAATATAGCAACTCATTATTCCCTTTGTTCTTCTACTTTTCAAACTCTTTCTGATGTTTTTGTATGTTTTTTTAAGTAGATATTATACACTCTTTTGAAGTCATAATGAAATTTTCTATAATATGTTAATAAGTAAATTTGAAAGATTAGGGGTAATTTCATCTTTAAGTAATAGAATGCCTAACTGAGGTTATAACAAATAGATATTTTGTTTGTTTATACAAGAAAATGGTATACATTTACTAACTTGGACTTAACTTCAAGGCAATGGGAATTTATTAAAACATTTAAAATCTCAGTAAATCATTAAGAATGGAAATATTTTACAACTGTTGGTGAGGATGTGGATAAAAATGAACCACTGTACACTGTTGGTGGGAATGCACATGTGCAACCACTGTGGAAAATAGTATGGAGACTCCTCCAAAAATTAAAAATAGAATTATCATATGATTCAATGATCCCACAGAGGGGTGTTTACCCAAAGAAAATGAAAAGGTATATGTATCCTTACTTTAATTGCTTCACTATTTACAATATCTAAGATTCAGAAGCAATCAAACTGTCTATCCATAGATGAACAGCTAAAGATGATGTGGTATATATGTACCATGGAATATTACTTAGCCATAAAAAAGAATGAAATCTTGCCTTTTGCAACAACATGAGTGGACCTAGAGGGCATTATTCTAAGTGAGATAAGTCAGTCAGAGAAGGACAAATACCATATCTCATTTATATGTGAAATTTAAGAAACAAAACAAATGAACAGAGAAAAAAGAAACAAACAAACAAATGAACAGTAACAACAACAAAAACACTCTTAAATACAGAAAACAAACTGATGGTTACCATAGGAGAGGTGGGAGGATGGGTGAAATAAATGAAGGGGATTAAAAGTACACTTATGTTGATGAGCACTGAAAAATGTATACAGTTGTGTGCTCGCTTCGGCAGCACATATACTAAAATTGGAACGAAAAATGTATACAGTTGTTGATTCATTATGTTGTACATCTGAAATTAATATAAGACTATATGTTAATTATACTTCAATGAAAAGAAAATGGAAGTAATTTTACTATGAGTAAGACTAGGGATATTTGACATTTCTTAGATGGCTCCTCTCTTGGCCATATCAGTCAGTGAAAACTCTGTTCCTTTGATGAAAAGAAAATATGTCTTTTTCCCTGAAGGCTGCAGTTATGATCTCATATTTGTAATGTTCTAATAAATACTACTACAAAATGCATAGACACAGTTATGCCTGTTATTATTATCTATCCTATTTAGAACTCATTGTATAGATCTGTGTCATGATGCTTTTCAGCATTTTAATAGTAAGTAATTGTCTTTTAAAATATTAGGTATTTTATATCAAATACTACCTCTGCTCTTTGAGACTCCAGTTACACATATGTTAGATTTCTATCTGATTCTCACAAATTTTTCATGATGCTCTGTGTATTTTACATCATTTTCTGTTCAATGTGCTTTTTTTTTTTCTGACCTACTTCTTTGATTGGGTCCATTAAATAACCTTTGTAGGCTTGTAATTTTTTTTCTCTTGAATTCAAAAAATTTTCCGTGGACTTTTGATTTATTTAATACATTAATTATTGTTATTTTTAACTTTTGCATGGTAACCCCAATATCTGGACTTGTGATGATTTCTACTGTCTGTTTTTTCTCTTAGTTCATAGTCAACATTTGCCTTTTTATGTGCTTGACTACAGTTTTAGATTTCTTTTTAATATTTATTTATTTATTTATTTATTTATTTATTTGACAGACAGAGATCACAAGTGGGCAGAGAGGCAGGCAGAGAGAGAGGAAGGGAAGCAGGCTCCCTGCTGTGTAGAGAGCCCGATGCAGGGCTTGATCCCAGTACCCTAGGATCATGACCTGAGCCGAAGGCAGAGGCTTTAATCCACTGAGCCACCCAGGTGCCCCCAGTCTTAGATTTTTATTATTTTGATTGTCAGGTATGGCATATTAAAAATTATAGAGGTTATATGAAGATTTATGATGTTCTCTTCCTCTGAAGGAAGTTTATTTTTTGCTTCATGAGAATAGCTAACCTGACAGCAATAAAATAATTTAAAGCTGCATTTTTCTCCCTCAGCTTTGTTTCTGCTTCTTCCTACTCCAAAGATGTCTAGTTTTGATGTTTTAAGTGAAACCTTTCCTCCTTATTTAGAGTTTCTCTTCTTTTGTGATACCCCAAACCGTAATTTTTGTGCAGCAGATCTTAAATCTGTCTAATGCTGTCTCTGGCTTCTCAGTTTCTTAGCCATGAATTTTGAAATTACTAAATGCCTCATGGGAAAAAGTAGTGTCAAATGCTGTGTTCACATCCTTGAACCTCCCTTAATCCTTGATGTTGGCTCCACAAATTCTTACTTAGTAAATCTATGATGCCTTTGGTATGTGTTTTAATTTTTTTTAGTAGGTTGTCTAATTGTGATTCTTGTTCTAGAACATGGAAAATAAATTAGTCTATCATTACTATAAGTAAAGGTCCTCCAATAAGCTTTGATGATCAAAATAAATACAGGGAACAACTTAAAGGAATGCTATTAAATTGCTCAACTTACCTGATATAGTGCAATGATCCCCCTGCAACTGAAATTCTAATAAAGTTTTAGTACATAGACTGAAAATATAAAATAACCCATGTAGCATTTTTCCCCTGAAGGATTTAACTATATTTATTGCATCATGGCGTCATACAGTATTTCAAAAAATGTAGAACAAGTATTAAGAATAAAACACAGGTCATTGTAAAGCTGCATATTTTTAAGTCACCAAATCTGAATGTGAGTGAAGTAATTATATCATATGTTTAATTAGGTCTTTACTATTTACAAAATTGTGCCGTGTACATTGTAGTAGTCAGAATTACAAAATGACCCCCTCCAAGGTAGCATGGCTTCACAGTGATGGACATATTCTATGAAATCCTAGAGATTGTGATTTTTGGTGGATTTTGTTTTAGGAGATTAGACTATGTTATAAGACACAGCTGACCTTAAGAAAAGGAGATTACTTTATTGGACCTAACCTATTCACAACAGTCCTTTAAAATCAGAGATTGAAAGCACGTGGAAGACTTGGCATGCTATTGTTGGTTTTGAAGAAGGAGGGATCACATGTCAAAGGATGTGAGCAGTCTCCAAGAGTGATAGCCAACAAGAAAACAGGGACTTCAATCCATCTGCCACAGGCATTGAATTCTTCCAACAACCTAATGAGCTTAGAAGCTAATTCTCCCCAACTCTCTTTGAGAACTTGGCCTTAATTTCAGTCTGTGATACCCTGAGCCCAAAACTCAGGATACATTGTGCCAGACTTTTGAATTACAGGACAGTGAACTAATAAACTGATGATATTTTATGTTATTAAAGTTTATGATATTTGTTATACTGCAGAGGAAAAATAAACCATACATAATCTCAGTTGCATTAATAAAACTACTAACCATGCACTAATAAAACCTGCAGTAACACTATGACAAGTGGTGTTGCTATACACAGTAAGGCAAGATTAAATATCTAGTCAGAAATTATTCAGAATCTTTACCCGTTTTTCTCTACCAATGGCTTAGACCACACACATGGGGGCAAAACCTAGTGATCCAGAGAACAGCTTTGACTATGCCTTCTGTTTTCTATATGAATCGATTTCTCTGGTCTGATATGCACAATTTCTGATCTAATGAACTGTACTGTGAAATAGTACACCTTTAGATCAACACCTTGATTTGGAATTTGCTAATGTTATATTTTGGTTTTATACTGGGCACTATTATCAACAAGCTTACAACTCTATATATTGAAGTCCATGAGGGCTATATCCTGTTCACAAACTAGATTATTGCAGCAGTGATCTCAAAATGATCCATGGCCATAGAGAGGAAAAATGCAGATCCAGAACTATAACACATTTTGGGTTCAAAATAAGATTCTTGTTCCAATGCAATGCTTATAAAAATTCAAATGAAAAGGGACGCCTGGGTGGCTCAGTGGGCTCGGGTCGTGATCCCGGTGTCCTGGGATCGAGTCCCACATCGGGCTCTCTGCTCGGCAGGGAGCCTGCTTTTCCCCTCCCCTCTCTGCCTACCTCTCTGCCTATTTGTGTGATCTCTGTCTGTCAAATAAATAAATAAAATCTTAAAAAAAATTTCAAATGAATAAACATGAATAGAAGAAGAATCTAAAATCCTACATGAAATTATAGAAACATCAACTCAATTCTGAAGTCATTAGAGATATCAGAGATATCTGAGCTAATTTTTTTTTGAAAAAATTCAAAATAAATTTTTGAAAATACTTCTAAAAAGTGCTATATGAATAAAAGTTTTATGATATAAACTTTTAGAATATACCCAGTGTAAAGCATTTGTCTTCTTACTTTAGCATGGTATAGCAATTTTCTCCTTTACCTGGTCATGGTTCCTAATACATTTAATTAACATCTTCCTTTTCTCCTACAGATGAAGAATTACTGTGTACTTTAATGACAACTCTTAAGAATGAATTTGTCTATACTTTTTTTCAAAATATACTTATTTAAATACTTTGTATCTTATTTAAAATATTAATCTCACAATATCACTGTGACGTTCTCATCTGGAATATTCAAAAATATTAATAAAATAAGATATAAATTTAAAATCCTCTTCCCAATGGGGTCGGTCCCTGGGTGGCTCAGTCATTTAAGCCTCTGGCTCTTGATTTGGGCTCAGGTCATTATCTTAGGGTCATGAGATCCAGCCCTGCTTCTGGCTCTGTGCTCAGCATCAAGACTGCTTGCACTTCTCACTTCTCTTCCACACCTCCGCCCACTCTTTCTTTCTCTAAAAAAAATAATTAAATTTAAAAAAATCCTCTTCTCAGCAAGGTAAAAACACACATAAAATAATAAGCTTATATAACACATGTACCTATACATTCAAAGAACATTAGTATCTTTGTTTTCCTAATAAACTATTAGTTTTAGACAGTTAGAATTCATTACTTTTATATTGCATGGCTCTTGACACTGTATGCAATCAACAATAGATTTAAATATTTGTAAATAAATAAATTCTTCAAATTTAAATTCTGATAGAAATGGTATCCTTTTATTTGCATGTGAGTACATTTACTAGTTAGGCTAGTATAACTGGCTAGTGTAACTGTTATTGCTCAAAACAAAATATTGAGCTTAGTCCAAAGCAACCATGAGATAATATAATTGGAGGGATGCAAATATAAGCAGTAACATTTCAGAAGAAATTCTTACAGAATAAATTTATTATAGAGGAAGGCAGTCATTTCCAGCAATAGAAGGTCCTAGAAGTTAGTGTGCTAAAAAGAGGATCTCCAAGATGAATAACTATTGTTTCCATTGATCTCTAGATGTTGAGAGAACACTAGATTGATTTCCCTGGGGGTACAAGGCATCTCCGAAAATGAAACTGAAAGGCAAATGTCTGGATTTGTACAAATGTGTATCACTAGAGCAGATACTGTTTTAGATCAGTTTGTTTGTTCATTGGAGCAAATGTGTGTGAAAATGACAATTTCACTTGCTCATTAAAATGACCTTGATGGGGGCGCCTGGGTAGCTCAGTGGGTTAAAGCCTCTGCCTTCCTTTCAGGTCATGATCTCCGGTCCTGGGATCCAGCCTCACATCGGGTTTTCTGCTCAGCGGGGAGCCTGCTTCTCCACCTCTCTCTCTGCCTGCCTCTCTGCCTACTTGTGATTTCTCTCTCTGTGTCAAATAAATAAGCAAAATCTTAAATTAAAAAAAAAAAGACCTTGAGGAAGTTACCTAAACTTACTCAGTCTGCTTTCTTGTGTATAACATGGAGAAAATATTAATATGCAAATGCCCTTAGAGGTGAAAGAATGAGACAAATATTTTTAAAATGCCTTTTGCTAGGTCTAATTTAGATTTAGATGTGCATGTTTAACTCTATATTATAGAAAACTTCAAATATATAGCTAAGAAATAACTATTCAGAAATGAACATTTTTAGAAACTCACCTCTCACAAACACATATGCACACACATATTCTTGTGTTTAATTTTTGTTCTATTATTATGTATTCAGCACTAAAGGACTTAGTTCTTTCTTCATAAGGTTACCACTTTTCCTGCAGTTCAGCATGCCAAAAATCTTGCCACAACTATGGTCTGGACTTAATAAACCAATGATTTAAGAAAAGAAAAATATGGATGTAAAATCTGGTATTAATACTAAATACAGTTGGATGCATCTACTTATTGAACTTTGCTGTTTAGTAAAGATATTTTTATTTCGAAATCAGGGAAATTAATCAGGCTATCTTAACACAAAGGGAAATTTATTGTCATGTGCATTCTGAAAATCCTGGTAAATTTCTGGCATTAATGAGAGAGACAAATATTCTTAAAGTTGTAGATTTCTGAGATTTTCCATCTATGGATAATGTTTCATCTAAGATGAGATTTGTCTATTTATTTTTTATTTGTTTGTTTGTTTTTAGTTTTGAGAAAGTTAGGGAAGATGGTTTCAGGAATTTTAAGCTTTCGGCAGTCTCATTATTTGAAGACTTCAGATGTCCCCAGTGTTCAATGTTAAAACCTAGGGAAAACACCACTGCATTTGTTTTGTGTTATACGGCCATCCCTAAACCAGTATATTTGTGATTATGTTCACTGGGTCACATGCTTATCACTACAGCCATTGGGAAGTGTCAATGTTTCTGAGAAATATCTCCCCTAACTACAATTGATTAGGACAGAGGTAATCTACCAAATGCCAAGCAAGAAGGGTTTTATCATAATGAAAATGACAACTGATGCTGGGAAGCAAAACATCAAACATCTATTTTCATGTACACCTTGTCTATGAAACAAACACATCCATCATTTTTCCAGATATGTAATGTGAAAGGGAAACTACCACTACTGCGATAAAGGACAGCTTACAACCACTACCAAAATACCTGCTATGCAAAGTAAAAGCAAAAAAAAAAAAAAAAAATAGGATAGTACAATAAAAATTCCCATTTAGAAAATTAGTTTCAATAGTTACATGGCATATTTTAGCTCAAAGCATACACCATATCATAATGCACAAATACTCCAAGTATAACTTGATATGGCATTGAATTGACCAGAGTTTTTTGCTGCTCATAGTTTTGTTCTCAAGAACTATCTTTCTTGATTATTCTATCCAGTTGGCATGTGTACTTGATATCTTCCATTTGGCCTTCCTGGTCTACTCCACATTTGTCACTCTGCTTTCTGACACATTAAGTTCAGAGTCACTATACTATCTTTGGCAGGGTCTATACACCCTTGTATTGGCTGAATTTTAACTCTATAAGATACAGTGAAATCCTAATACCTCGTACTTGTGAAAGTGACTTTATTTGGAAATAGTATTTTTGTAGATGTAATCAAGTTAAGAGGAAGACATACTAGATTAGGTTGGGCTCTGAACCCAATGGTTGTTGTCCTTATAAGGAGAGAGAGATTTGGAAAGACATAGAGACACAGAGGAGACACAGGGAAAGAGGCCATGCAATGATGGAGACAAAGATTAGGGTGATCCAGTTCTAAGTCAAAGAACACAAGGACTGCCAGCTACCCTGAGAAGCTAGGACACAGGCACAAAACAGATTCTCCCTGAAAGCATCAAGAAAAAAAAAACAACTCTGCTGATATTCTAAATTTGGACTTCTAGCCTCCAGAACTGTGAGAGAGAAATTTGTTTGTTTTGTTTTGTTCTGTTTTGTTTTTTTGTTGGTTTTGTTGGTTTGTTTGTTTATGGCATCCAGCTTGCGGTAAGTTGCTATGATAGCATAGGAAACTAATGCAGCACCCAAAATTTTAGAAAGGATCTCTGGATTTCTTCCACTGTGGAGGAGGCAGGCTGCATTTGAGGAAGAGCCCAACATTGGGGCCTCATATAAATCCTGAGATTGTTCTCTGAAGACTTTACCAGAGAGAGTCTCAGCCATTAACCAACGACATTCTCAGATACACACTGAAGATACTGTGTAACTACTCAGCTTTTGTTGATCTTCAGAGATGCAAAATGCCATGGTGTTCACAGTCAGAGTATTTGTAAATTAAGTGTTAACCCAAGGCCTTCTAGCAGGGGATCCAATATGACTGCAGATCCACTCCAAAGTTGTTTCTCCTATTCTAGAAGATATAGTCAGATTAGGTATACTTAGTATTTGGCAAAGTCTCCACATTGGTGCACTAATTGCACTATTGCACTAATTGCACTACTATTGGAATGATGTTATAAACAGGAATCAACATATAGAAAAGGCTAGCTAGAAGTGGCTAAAACAGCCCACATCCTACAAAGACAGTGAACCATAGTAGGTGAGCTATAGAGAATTTCTATTACCACCAAAGGCATGAGGAAGGTAGAGTTGATATTTGCTACTCATCTCCACTTAAATCTTTTGATCTGTGCTAAATCCAGATAAACCATAAAGAATTACAGTGATATATATCATCATGACATTCTTGGGTGATGATGCTAATTCTAACTCCTCTTCCAGATGTGGTGTTTATTGAAAGAATGCAAACCCTAGCATCTATTATGTAACATTTTTTTTCTAATTTCCATCAGTGAAAAAAACATATTAATTTATGCTAGGTTAAGATTATACTTGGTGTCTTGCCAAAGGACCATGTAAATTTTCTTTCTCTTTATGATAGCACAGTTAAAAAGAAAGTTGCTCTTCTAAAACACCTCATGCAAAAAAAAATAAATTAACAAAAATAAAACACTTCATGCAGAGAAATGACAGGGTCCCCTTTTTAGATAAGAGACCCTTTGCACCATTCACCATGAGAAAAAGGCAAAAGTCTTGGTGTGTCTCCTTGGATTTTGGAGCAAATACATACTACATTTGGCTATGCTGCCCAACCCATTTATCAGGTAACCCAAAAGGCTGCCAATTTTGAGTGGGTTGGGGAGCAAAATAGGTCTCTGAATTAGGTTCAAGCTGTGGTACAAGCTGTCTTGCTTTATGATCCAGCACATCAAATGGTATTAGAGGTATCTGTAGCAGTAATAAATTCTGAATGGAGTCTCTGGTGAGCTCTCTTTGGAAAATCACACTACAGACCAGCAATGCTTTGGAAGAATGCCAGGTTTTAGCTTCCTAATGAGCCCTGGTAGAAGCTAAACTCCTGGTGTCCAGGAGACACCATGTCCCTACTAAGGATTCTGTCTTTGGCAAACCCCTATGAACACCCAGAGAGGGGCCATGGGTCTGCGGAGTTATTTCTCCCATTGTTTCGGGACAATGGGCTTGCCTTGAAGCCTCTGAAGACCGCATTTGCTTTTTGGCAGCCCACTCATGCCATTGGCCCAGTAAGGAGCTCTGCGTTGGGTCATGGCCCAGGGTGTTGTCCAGGTGCGCTGTTGATGAGCCCTGTCTCCCCATTGGGCCTGAGGGCAGCTTGCCATCCACACCGAACTGCCATCCTTTTACATTAATCCTTATTAAAGGCCATCCTATTAGATTTGGTCCTTGAGTCCAGCCTGGTGAGACCTTTCTAGATTCTGATTTTGTCATCCAACATATGAGCAATAATCTAAGATGGCAGCTCTCTGTCCCATAGTCAACACGTTGCCCGTGAGTAATGAGCTCATATGTTGGATGACAAAATCAGAATCTAGAGGAATCTGGTGGAGACACCAGAACCCTTACTAAGACTCTCCAATCACCTTCATAAACACAGTATATAAGATGAACTAAACCGGGACGCCTGGGTGGCTCAGTTGGTTAAGCAGCTGCCTTCGGCTCAGGTCATGATCCCGGTGATCCTGGGATCGAGTCCCACATCAGGGAGCCTGCTTCTCCCTCTGCCTCTGCCTGCCACTCTGTCTGCCTGTGCTCGTTCGCTCTCTCTCTCTCTGACAAATAAATAAATAAATAAATAAATAAATAAATAAATAAATAATAAAGATGAGCTAAACCAACAGTTAAATGTGCTTAGTAATACTGAAGTTCAAGGTAGATTATATATCAATTTTTATACATTTTATATAATATATATATATATATTTTTTGTCCACATATGTCCTGAAAACATACATGTATATTCTGGGAACACAAATAATGTGCATATATAGACAGTTTAGATATCCATGTTACTTGCTCTACGTACTTTGCCACCTCTCTCTCTCTCAACCCATACCTAGGTTCTCATGGGAAGTTGCCTATGGTCCACCCTTATTTATACATGGATCTGCATTATATTTCAAGTCCAGCTAAAAATGCATACCTGTTGCATGGTGACACTACTTGGGTTGCTTTGAATGACTTTAGTGACAGAAAGTCCTTCTAGTACACAGATACTTGAGCGAAATATCTGATCCACTTTATGTGGAAATAGAGATGACCTGAGATATATTCTCTATGGGCACATTATGTAGAGCTACTTATATTCAATGAATATGCCTGTCAGGGGCAACTAAAGTGAAAGATCATGAATTTGGATATATAGACTTCTCACCAAGGTTTCTCTCCCCAGTACTACTACTGAGTATGAAACTTGCTAACATTATAGGCAGATGCTGTAACCCTGATATGTCACAGTTATTGTGGAGTGTTATTTTTTTTTCTCATAAGAATATATATTCTGGTATGGATTTGCATTCCTTGGCAATAGCACTTCTATCAGCATTACTAGTCATGGACTTGAAACAATCTTTACCTATTGCCATATTGTCCGACTCAATATTGTTCCTGCTCAAGAGATACATTTTACAGTATAAAAAATGTAGACTTCCACTTCTGACCAAGAAGAAGAAAAAGAGACCAGATGTATCCCCCTTTAATAAATAAAGAAAATACCAGATGAGTGGTTACCTGTTGGGTATGTGATAGAAAGAGACCTAAAAAAAAAAATTACAATGAGGTGCAAGAAAACATACTCGATAATGCTTGTATATATTCATTACCTTAACTGTAATGATAGTTTCATGGGTGTATATATATATAAACTTGTCAAGATGTTTAATTTAAACATGTATAGTTTATGGTATGTCAATCATAACTCCATAGTTACTTTTTAAAAAGAAATGCTTGTACCATTGAATTTACTAATATTAACATGTTCCTTATTGGCCAGAGGCAGTAATCTGGTAGAAATATGAAGCCTTATTGAAGGCTAGATTATGATACCGATTGGAAGATAAAATCTTACAAATGGAGTGACAGTCTACATCACATGGTATGTCTTTTAAACCAGTGACTAATATATGATGCCCTCTCCCCCAAGACAAGAGCCTTAGCCTTGAGAAGTATAGGGTGAAACTGAGATGAACCTCTTTCACTATGACCTTAGTAACACAATCACCACGTTCTGCCTCCTCCTATCTTTGATAAAGACTAGAAAACCAAGTGACCACTGTGTCCACCAAGAAAACTGCAGATGCAGATGAAATCCAATTTAAGATTACCCTCTAGTCACTTAGCTGAGAGTGTAACTGATTCTGATTATGAGGGAAAAATTGGTGTCTCCTACATAATCTTTGGGGCCCTGGTGATTCAGTGAGATGGCGCAATACTCCCCCATACTACATTATTGACCAATGGAAAACCTTATCAGACAATTAGGCAAGATCAGCAAGGACACAGATTCTACAAAAATAAAAGTTACGTTACCTGACCAAGAACGCAATAGCGCTGAGTTGTTGGCAGAGAGGGTGAGAAAGTGGAATGGGTATCTGTACAATGAAGTAACACATCTCCATTTAGATTTCAAGATTAGCTGCAGTTATGATTTATGTTTAACATAAACAGAAACATTTAGTGGCTACTATGATTTATGTTTAATGGTGTGTCTTTTCTATCTTTCTCCCTTACCACCCTTATATCTTATATGAAAATACCTAATATGGGGGCGCCTGGGAGGCTCAGTGGGTTAAAGCCTCTGCCTTCAGCTCAGGTCATAATCCCAGGGTCATGGGATGGAACCTCACATCGGGCCTTCTGCTCAGCAGGGAGCCTGCTTCCTTCTCGTTCTCTCTCTCTCTCTTTCTGCCTGCCTCTCCACCTACTTGTAATCTCTGTCAAATAAATAAATAAAATCTTAAAAAAAAAAGAAAATACCTTATATGAAAATATTTGGTAGTGGATAATATTTAGGGTTCCTAGAGGAATTGATATTTCTTGGAGATGATACAGTACATAATAGAACTTCATGGATCTCTTTTGCTGAAATCATGAAATCTCTACTTTCTGCTTGTGTTTTTCCTACAATTTGAAGATAGTCAGGTTTAAACTATTTACATAGAAGCTACACATAGCATATTCTAAATATGTGTATAATTAGCTTTTTTAAAAAAAATCATAGACAATGTGTACATGTCATAAACAATTAGCATTATATGTCAAGTCATTTAAAACTAACACTAAAATGATAAATTTGGATTTGAATTGTTGATGGTTTTACTTTATTTAAATATATAACAATTCCTGTTTGTTCTTTTGTCTGAATAAATGTTTGTACAACTATTTATGAAATTAGCCTGTTAACTGAATTATTGATGAGAAAAAAATTAATCTATACATATACATTTTACTAGTTTTATTACTTTTATTTGGGTTGATTTGGACTATTATTTTGGCATTGTATAGCATCAATCCCATGTAAAACCTAGGCAAAAGTTTTAATTTGGAAGAAATTTACCATATCAAAATGTATTTGCAAGTCTGTGAACCCATAATCAAACATATATATAAAATGTTAAATGTGTTATTTTATCATGTGTTTCAACAATTTTTATCAGTTAATGCTTTTAGTAACATTTTGTTTGTTTATTTTTCTCTAACATTCATGGAGAGCTACTACTTGTCTTTCATTGCAATTTTACCATGCATTCATCCTTTAAAGACCATGCAGGCTGCTTAGCAAAGGAAGCTTTGTGCTGTCAATCCTTTATCACAGAATAAGTGCTCATGTCTGTCTTCACATGTAAACAGTGGAAGGACAAATCCTGCCTTAGTCAATCAAAGCATTTCAATTCTGTTTCTAACTGATAAGTGGCCTTGAACAAAGAAAGGTATCAAAACGTTCTTACACATTCTGCATAAATAAGAAATGTCATTTAATTGGAACAAGATTCATGAAACTGGGGCTCCTGGTTGAAGAGATTAAGGTGTGATTTATCATATTGGTGAAGTCAGACTCTTGCCAGACTTGATCTGCCATATCAATGGCTTCTGGTACATTCAAAATTTTCTTTTCTCAAAATCAAGTAAGCCCATACACATTGATACTATTGAAGAGCACCTCTAAAACATTTTGAAAACTTAAGTAAAATTACAAATATTTAAATGTTAATCATATTTTTATGCAATATTTAGAAACTTCTAGAAATCAGAATCTTATATTTGGAAATAAAATCTTACATGTTTTCCCCTACTGGAGAATTCACAGACACTCAATGTTGTCATCTTAATTTAGAATGTGACCTTATTCTTGAGGGAAAATAAAAATGAATTTCAAAACTATAGCCTTGTTTCATTTGGCATTTCAGAAAAGCTGCTCAAAAACGCAACTGTCAAAAATTGTGATTCATACTGCTTAAGTCACTGAGGTCAACAAATACACTTGAAAGGGCCTATAAATGGTCACCCTTTTTCTTGTTATCACTTTGTTTGATGAACACTTTATTATCTTTGATACTAGCATAAGGATTTTACTTAAGAAGTGCTGCCCTAGGTTGGATTGACATATTAGATTCTTAAAGAAAAATTCATGACAGACATAAGGGATATCACATTGACAATTGAAAGAGAAAAGCTTTTAGAAATATGGTAAGTGGGGGCAAAAAAAGAAATACAGTGAGTGGAAAACTATCAAAAATATCTTTTAAAAAATCTTGCCCCATCAAAGAAAATTAGCTAGAACATGCAAAGAGAACTAGCCATTAAAGATAATTTGCTTCAACACTAAAATCCTTTGTAAAATGTAACATAAATGTAACAGATGATGTAATAAACAATATAATACAAATTAACTTAAACATTGCTTTCCTACAAATCTTGGTAATACCATTGTATGAAGTGTTCACATTCCAAGGAATTTTATTCTCACACATATCAGCTTTGTATGCATGTGGATCAAGAAAACTGAGTCTTTTTTTTATTAAGTTTTAGAAACTATGATATAGAATTTCTTGTCATATGTCCCAAGAAGCAAGGAAAATGAAATTCATTTATACTGATTTAATAAAAAATTCATGCTTTCACTTATGTCAGCTTAATTGTGAAGATTTAGAATTTTTAGAGAAGTCATAAAACCAGTGTAGTATGAAGGTTCTTAACTGTTGGAGCTAATGGTGAAGTCAATTTCAGTGCATTGTTCATTGAAGATGCTGTGATTATATTAGAATCATTTATATGAGAATGTCCATTTCTAGTTGTCTCAAAATTAGAAAATGAAAAGCATAATCAGTCTCTCATGATGTTCTTAAAGTTTTAGAGAAAAAAAGAATAAAACATGAAATGCATCTAACAATGTTGTGAAAAGATTAAAATAGTATTTATTACAGTTTATATAACTAGAGAGGATCTAGTACTGGACACTTGTTCTTCCTAAACCCCATCTTATTTGTGAAGACTTGTAACTATTTCATAAAAATACCTTCCATTTCCAGATTCCTTTTCATTAACATTTACATATAAGGTCATTAATTTTATTGCAACAGATTAGTTAATAATAATTTTATTAGAATAAATAAATTTGTGAGTCTGCCTTGCTAGACATATTTTTTACTCATGAGGTAAAGATCCATTGTAAATACTTAATGTTCCATTGATCTCAGTTTTCCCCAATAACATGAAAAATGGCATTCAGTAAGATGTTTTTAAAGGTCACTGAAAATTCAATTATGAAATCTGGAAAATTATGTACACTTTGTCACTCTTACTATTTTAACTATACACAAGATTAGAGAATCAACAGGCAAAAAAATAGACCTAAGAGAGGTTCAAGTTAGGCAACGACTATCACCAATAATTATTTTCTCTTCTTTATAAAAGATATAATAAGAGCACATTTTACTCTTTATAATAATGCTGCTTCATGTCTGCTCATTAATTATAACCTCATTCATCAGAAACATGTTCATCGTATATAGAAGGGGTAAAGTGAGGAATGCCAGTCAGTGTACAGTGTAGAAGTTAGAAGCAATGTAAAAAAAATCAGTGTGTAGGTATTCAAGTACAACCTAAATTAAACCAACTGACATCCAATATATGCTATGAATAAATGCTAGCAATATTTTCAAGTCATTTCTTAGTAATGAAATATATCTGACAAAGTTCAAAGAGCTTAATTTTCTTAGTATTTTAGAGATAATGAATTATAATAAATGTGAAAAAATCAATTTTGAAATACAGTAGATGATGGATAGATAGATAGACAAGCAGAGTTGACTGACCTCACTTGAAATTTTAGTTAAAAAAATTTTTTTTAATAGCATAGTTTCTCTACCTTGTAACTCATTTTGACCACAATCACCACCATTTGTAATCATTACACTATTACTGACTGAATCTTTGAAAAAAAATATTTTTTGATAATGCAAGGAAGAGAGAGTTTATTTTTAATTTTTTATTTTATTTATTTGACAGAGAGAGAGAGAGAGAGAGATCACAAGTAGTCAGAGAGGCAGGCAGACGGGGAGGGGGAAGAAGGCTTCCGGCTGAGCATAAAGCCCCATGCGGGGCTCGATCCCATGACCCTGAGATCATTACCTGAGCCCAAGGCAGAGGCTTAACCCACTGAGCCACTCAGGCGCCCTGAGACAGTTTTATTTTTTTTTTAAGATTTTTATTTATTTATTTGATAGACAGAGATCACAAGTAGGCAGAGAGGCAGAGAGAGAGAGAGGAGGAAGCAGGCTGTCCACAGAGCAGAGAGCTCGATGCGGGGCTCGATCCCACGACCCTGGGATCATGACCTGAGCCGAAGGCAGCGGCTTTAACCCGCTGAGCCACCCAGGCACCCCGACAGTTTTATTTTTAATGAACATGACAGCAGGCATATGCAATAGTGCTTATATAATAAAGCATATGTAATATACTTAAATATATTTAAGTATTTTTTATACAAAGGAGTCTTCTTTTTTAAGTGAATTTAATCACACTATAAAAGAAATAACAAAACTATAGTTAATTTATAAATACATCATTAATATATCTTTGTACTATAATGATAAAACTACCTATGAGCTAAATATTATATTGGGGTAAGATCAATCTCAGAAAACTCAAAACTGAAAATTCAAACAGGATTCAAAATAACTGGCTTCTCAAACTACATGGTAATTATGAAATGATCAATTCTCAAAAGTTGCATGCAATAGAAATAAAAAAATTTATGGTAAAGAGTTAAATAGCATTTTTTCTAATTATATAATCTCAAATGTGTAATTTCATTTATTTTTCATTTACTGCATTTTTGTATATGGAAATTTGTAGCGGTATCAATAAAATGAAGTAGCTCTGTTTTGGTTTTAGGCAGTATACTTAAGAGGTAGGATATAAATATGAAAATATTTAATTTACATAAATTCAAAACCTGTATTTGGTTTAGACAGCATCATGACATCCTAAGCTTCCTGTAGTTTCTGAAGTGTTTGGAACATTATAAGAATGTAGATTTCACTATTCAGCCATTTAATGCTCCCCAGTGATACACATTAATTTTAAAATTTAGCATTAGCAATAAACCATAATAATACAATATATAATATTGTTGAAGGTTCACTGATAATAAAATAAACATTCATTTATTGGCTGAGAATTGTATGTCAGAAATTATATTAGCTATTTTAGATGAGTATCAGGCTTAAATATAGAGTTAAGTCTTAAGTTTAATAACTTATATATAACAACATGACTTTCAAGTGGCAGAATCTGTATTTAGTTTATTTCTAAAACTGACATTTACCCCATATACCTTGCTTTTTTGTTTGTTTGTTTGTTCTTAATATATATATATAGTTTTTTAATTTGAGAGAGAAAGAAGAGAGAGCACAAGCTGGAAGAGGGGCAGTAGGAGAGGGAGAAGCAGACTCCCCACTGAGCAGGGTCCACCTCTGGACATGGGGCTTGATCCCAGGATCCCTAGATCATGATCTGAGTGAAAGGCAGATGCTTAACTGAATAAGCCACTCAGACACCCCTATACCTTGCTTTCTACCTACATATTTTTACTTAAAGCTAAGCAAGTTCTCTGAAATCTTATTTCATTCCATAGTATCATTATAAGTCCATGTGAGTAAACTTCTCTTAGTAAAAAAGTTCATGACTGTAAAATTAAATTTTGAGTGACATTTGGATTCAACAAATAAAGAACTATTTAAACTTTCCTGGTACTCTAATGTTCATCTCCATACTTTTATCTATCTATTGATAGATAGCTAGATAGCTAGATAGATAGGGAACTCTTGGATTTATTGTTTTGCTAGTGAACATCTTGGATCTTACTAAACTTTTTGTTAACCCCTTTAAAAATACAGGCTCAAATAACATTTTCATTGACTAAATCAGAATAGCATTACTTCTACTCATACGTTCATTATTTGATATTTGACATTTAATTGGTTAAAGACTTTAACTAGTTAAGGATAATAGCATAATGCATGCATAGCTATGCTATAATCATATTTAAAGAGATCTTCATTTTCATTTAGTTTTGCAAATCACATCTCATTACTGACTAATATTTTATATATTTTTTGATCCAAAAAGAAATATTCAATTTGAAATATTATGTAACTTGAAATGCTTTCTGTGATAATGATTTCAGTAGCACCCTAAGTCTCAGTAAATCAAGTATAAGTATCATGATGGCTAACACTCCATTATTTTCTGTAGTTCAAGTAATCCCTCTATCAGGTTTATAAAAGCCCTGATGCGTTCCTTCTTTAATCATAATCCTTCTCATTGAACACTGTATCCTGCAGTTGCTTGGCTTTTTCTCTCATCACTGGGACAAGCATCATTACTGCTAAGGACTTCATAAGTCATTCTTCTTTTTTTTTTAAATAACAATGCAGGTTGAGGAGCACAAAAATTACCATTCACTGGGTGTCTTTTGGTAATGTAATGAACAAAAGGGGGCTGCTGTCACTTAGCCACTCCATCAAGAATGTGTTTATTCTATCTGACAACTACAAAGACTTCTAATTTCTGAGAACAGTTTCTATCTGGTTCATTTTAATCACTAAGACTCTGTTTCATTTTAAAAGGGGGAGAAAACAGTGTTTTGAACGATTTCAAGTCTTATTCTGAAAAGTAAGCTCAGTTTTGCTGTATTTTTGTTGGATTTCAAAATACTTCCTACACTATCTGAACATGTGGACTTTAACAAATAATGCAATATATAACATTACCTTAGACTCTGTTAACTACTTAGCTTTTGAATTATTTTACTGGATGCTTTTTTTGTTAAAATCAAAAGTCTTTCAGCATGTTACCTCATCAAATAATCAAAAATGATTTCAGTTAAATTTGTATATATTTATTTCAGTATTAAATTATAGTGGTTTCTATACACCAGTTCAGAGATAAGCTATAAAAAAAGTGTTATTAAGGAATATTGAAAACCCATTTCCTTGGTTTCATGCCTCAAACACTTCCCCACCACAGACACACATACACAGTAGACCAAAAGAAAAGCCATAAATCTTTATTTTCCCAAAGCTACTATGTGGGTCTAATGCAGAGCCTGATTTATAAATATTGACATAGCACAGAGGAACAAACTTCAAGCAACCATATAAAGTAGTTACACAGAAGCTCACCCCATTCTCATTGCTACTAGTGAGAAATAAAGTCTGTTAAAAATTTAAAGAATGAGGAGAGAAAACCCAAGTAATTAATTCTAGCAAAAAATAAAAATGAAAGGGGCACCTGGGTGGCTCAGTTGGTTAAGCAGCTGCTCTCGCCGCAGGTCACGATCCTGGGGTCCTGGGATCGAGCCCCACATCAGGCCTGCTCAGTGGGGAGCCTGCTTCTCCCTCTCCCTCTGCCTGCCACTCTGCCTACTTGTGCTCTCTGTCAAATAAATAAATAAATAAATAAAATCTTAAAAATAAATAAATAAATAAAAATGAAAAAGGCACAGAATGTGAGCAATATTTGCTGTTTGTCTATTGAAAAGCACACTCACTTTACATTCCGTTTTTGGCTAGTAGGATCTAAACATATGGTAGTTGTGACCTATTTGGATCCTGGGGCTACATAAATGAGAGGAAAATAAATATACTTTCAGCTAAAGAGCAGCTAGGAGAATTTATGTCTAAAATATGCATTTTTATTTTAGCCTTTTGTGTTTTATGATTAAAGTGTATGTCTTTTAGGCAACATGTTAATCAGGGTTGATATATAATTTAACAATTTTGGTCAATTAATTAAACTGTTTAGAGGTGCCTGGGTGGCTCAGTGGATTAAAGCCTCTGCCTTCAGCTCAAGTCATGATCCCAGAGTCCTGGGATCCAGCCCCACATCCAGCTCTCTGCTCAGCAGGGAGCCTGCTTCCTCCTCTCTCTGCCTGCCTCTCTGCCTACTTGTGATCTCTGTCTGTCAAATAAATAAATAAAATCTTTAAAAAAAAACAATTTAGTCCATTTGTTCTTAAAGCAATTATTAATGTGACTAGATTTCAGTATGTCACCTTGCTATGCGATTTCTATTTGTCCTATTTTTCTTTATCTTTCTCACTTCCTTTCTGACTTGAGTTATTCATTTATTTATTTAATTATTTAATTTTATTAGGTAATTTGATTTTCCTATCGACATCTTAGATCAACTTCTTTTTATTATTCTGCCCATAGATGTTCTAGGGCTATCAGGATATGTACTTATCAAAGACTATTTAGAATTAATATTGATAATTTACATTTTAAAATTCACATCACATTCTTGACACCTTCCACTCCCTACTTCCCACTTGTTATACTTATTAATACTTCATATTTTCCACTTCTCCTGTCATGTTATCCACTCCCACTTGAAGAAATTCTGAGAAACAATGCAATTCCACTAGTTTTTGCGCACCCTTTGAGCTTTTCTGATATGTCTCTTATTCCAGGGATAATACCTCAATACATAACATTTTGTTTTTACTTTACATAGATATTTGACTTTTATGGAAATTAAAAAATATTAAAGAAATTTCATCTTCATTTATACCCCCTCATCCTGAGGAATGTCATTTAGCATTCCTTATACTGTACATTCAGCCATCTCAGTTTTTCTTCAACTGCAAATATTTTATTTTACCCTTAATTTTAAAAAGTATGTTCCTAGTTGAAATTTGATGACTTTTATTATTTACTTTTGAGTACTTTAAAAATATCACTCCATTGTCTTTTGGTCTACATTGTGTCTGATGGAAAGTAATTTTTCAACTTTATTTTGTTTCCTTTTTGTTTGGTTTAGTTTTTTTGTTTGTTTGTTTGGTATCTTTTCCTCTGGTTGCTTTCAAGGTTTTCTTTTTGTCTTTCACTCGTTTGGGTGTGGTTTATTGGGTTTACTTAGTTGTTTTTTTTTTAATATTTTATTTATTTATTTGACAGAGAGATCACAAGTAGGCAGAGAGGCAGGCAGAGAGAGAGGAAGAAGCAGGCTCCCAGCCGAGCAGAGAGCCCGATGTGGGGCTCGATCCCAGGACCCTCAGACCATGGCCTGAGCCAAAGGCAGAGGCTTTAACCCACTGAGCCACCCAGGCACCCCAGGTTTGCTTAGGTTTTTAAGTGTGTCACCTTCTCTCAACAAATTCAGGGATTTTTTACCATAATTTCCTCAAATATTCTCCAAATCATTATCTTATTTTCATTCTCATCTAGGATTTCAATTACATAGGTATTGCTCACAAATACCTGAGCATAAGTTCATAATTTTTCATTTTTAAGTATATTTTAAGATTAGAATATTTCTATCAATCCCTTTAGATATGCAGACTATTCCACCATGTCCAATCTGATCTCAAGATAATTCAGTTAATTTTTCATTTCAATGAATGTAATTTTTAGCTCTTAAATTTCCTTTTTTTTTAATTCAGACTCTTACCACTTTCGCTAAAGTCCCCTTTCATTTATGCAAACCATCTATTTTTTAGTTAGACTATTTACCTTTAATTTTTGAACTTTTTTTTTCTTTGAATCAACTTACAACAACACATTTAAATTTGGGGGCTCTAGGGTGCCTGGGTGACTCAGTGGGTTAAGCCAGGTCATGATCTCTGGGTCCTGGGATGAAGCCCAGCATGGAGCCCCACATCGCTCTCTGCTCAGCAGGGAGCCTGCTTCCCCCTTTCTCTCTTCCTTCCTCTCTGCCTACTTGTGATCTCTCTCTCTATCTCTGTCAAATAAATAAATAAATAAATAATCTTTAAATGTTTGGGCACTAATTCTAATATCTGGCCATTTGTGTTATGAGTTGTGTTTCTTAAATTTGGATCATCTAATTTCTAGTTTACTCCCATGGCTAGTATTTGTGCATTTTAATAAACTTGATTAAAAATATGTTTTTATATCTATGGGAAAAATGTAAAAAATAGTAGAGTTCCTTATACTCACCCTTAATGTCGTCATTTCTTTACATCTTAAATTAGTATGGAAAATTTGTCACAATTAATGAAACAATATCTATTTAGGTTATAATATCTAACCAATAGATTTAGGTTATAATATTTAACCAATATCTATTGGTTAAAGCCAATAAATTATTTAGATTGCCTTATTTATTTTTCCTAATATCCTCTTTCTATTCCAGGATCCTATCCATGGTACCACCCTATATTAATTGTCATGTCTCCTTACTACCATCTTCACTATGACAGTTATAATAATTATTATTACTATTTTTATTTTCATAAAATGTGCAATGAACATGGTTCATTGCAGAGACTTTAATTATATTATGTTCCTTGAAGGAGTATTGGTGTTTGTTCCAGGAGGCAATTCAATTACTGGCTTTTGTTCTTGAACTTGTTTAGGCCAAGTCCATTCAATGATGTGGTGGCTTTATGGAAGGCTCGCTTCTCAAGTTTCCCTAACTCAGTGACATGAAAGTCCCCAACTTGGGTTTCTCTGCAGTTCTTGCTAGGGTGAGTTAGAGTAGGCTTTCCTAGAGCTTTATCCTTATGCCTTAGGAGCATCACAGATATATCAACCTACGTCCGTAGAGTTATCAGAAGCTAACAAAGTTTCTCCTTCCTGCCATGGCTGTACCATTATGCTCCCCTCAGTTTTTTATTTAGGTTCTACTGTCAACCACATAGCAACTGCTGTCTAATAAGCCAGTTGAGGTAAACTTTCTTGGAATGTCAGCAGCCCAACATTCAGCCAAGAACTTGTGGGAAATTTCCCTCATACCCCTTTTCAGATCACTTTTTCTATTGCCTTTCATCAGAAATTATAGTTGTAGCAATGACCCTGAGTTCCAATATCTACTTTCTTAATTCATTAGGACTCCAGCTCTTCATGCATGCCAACTTGTGGGGCCAGAGGAAAAACATCCTCCCCAGGAAAAGGATCCAAGTGACTGTGTTGCTTACTAACTACATTTCCCTTCTCTCAGGAATCACAGTATTGTATTGCCTGTTTTCCAATGCCAGGGATATTAAAGCAGACCTACTCTCGACAAACTCATACTCCTCTGATGAAGATATCTGTTTGAATATTTTATATGGTTTATGATTATTTATTATGGAAGGGTTAGTCTGGAATAAGTTATTCTACCCTGGATGAATGCAGGAGTTCTCTGCTCAGCGCTTGGAGGAGTGACAAATATCTCTCAGCATCGAATAGAGGCCAGGAGGAAGAGGAAAAAGATTTCCTTCATGTTTGAGATGCATAGTTGTGATTTAAATAAAGTTAGTTATAACATAGCAAAACAAGTACAGATTCAGATCAGAGACCAGGCTGGATATGCACAAATATCATCCTCTGCATATTTTAATCATAGAGCTGGATAAAAATTTCCAGGAACTGAATGAATATAGAGAAGGTAAAATGCCTAAGGACTGGACCAAGGGGGGTTCAAATACTTCAAAGTCAGAAAGTTATGAAAGTACTCCCTAAGGATATAAATAAGTAGTGAAAACTAAGGTGAGAGTTTTCCAAATACCCTGGGGGGGGCGGCTGGGGGGGGGGAATAAACTATACTAAGCAAGAGGAATACAGCCATTATGAAAATGTACCTCTCACATCTGCCACACAGCTGACTGCTAGGCCCACCTGCTGTGCTCTGAAAGTCATCTCAGCATTAGCACCGCAGCCATACCTGACATTTGGGGCTCTGAGCCAGGGACAAAGTATGCACTTCTCTGAAGGGTGATTTTATTTGAAGATTCCCAGTGAGCCTGCTGATAAATTCTTAGAACTGCAAAGCAGATTGGCCTAAAGAGATTATCTTCAATCCTTTTATTCTTTCTTTCCCTCTTACCTTTCCTTCCTTCCATTCCTTTCTTCTATCCTTCTTAGGATTGAGATCTACATCATGATCTGATGACTCTTCTGTCTTTATTTTAGCTCCCTCTCTATATCCCTCACAGGTATTTCCCCTCAATAGGTCTTGTTTCTAGTCATCCCATCGCTTCTCCATACCTGAGTCTATAAAATGATCTTTACAGGGAAAACAAAAACAGTATTCTAAAGATAGTACTATGTTTTGTTAGAATGATGGAATAAAGTAAACTCTCAAAAAGACTTTTAATTTATGAAAAGTTTGCTGATAAGACTATCGTACATGTACCTATACAGTTTGGTAGAAATGTAAAACTAAATCAGATTAAAGGAAGTATAGGGACGTGGAATATATTCTTTCTCATGACCTTCAGAAAGACCAATGCCACCGACACTTTAGTCTTAGATTTCTAGCCCTCAGACCCATGATACAACACATTTCTCTGGTTCAAGCTATCCAGTTTGTGTTACTTTGTTATGGTAGCCCTAGTAAACTAATATACCGGTGGTGCTTCAGGTATCCCTGATGCCAGAATTCTCTGCCTAAATGGCACCAGCCTTGATTATTAGGAATCTGACTCTGGGAGAATGGCCAATATCTCCACTGTATGCACAGAGTTCAGCAGTGTTCATGTGCTGAATATCCTGGGTGAGGGAGTTACTGTGGAGGTGCAGTCTCAGATGCCATATGCACATATTTGGTGGCTAAAACCAGAAGTTGGGGGAGAAGGGTGGTGGACTAAAAATGAGCCACGCCCTCTATGTGCTAACACAGTGTATTGAAGAACTCCAAGGCGCCTAAGAATTCTGGGCCCCAACCTACTTCTGAAGTTATCTTCAAGATATATTTGTCAATATGAGGCAGAATATATTTTTTATTAAATGATTTATTTGATTTATGATTTGAAAAGTATAGACATGATATTTGGATCTACATGTGTATTTGGTTCAGGCCACGTTACAGGCAAGCCTGCACATGTTAAAATTAATTCTTTCTATTGCCATTAGACACAGACAAATCTTAAAATGATAGTCTCTTCAATTTTATTCTCCAGGCATGGGCTAATTATTGTTACTTTAAAAAATGTATTATACTGGGGCGCCTGGGTGGCTCCGTGGGTTGAGGCCTCTGCCTTTGGCTCAGGTCATGATCCCAGGGTCCTAGGATTGAGCCCCGCATCAGGCTCTCTGCTCAGCAGGGAGTCTGCTTCCTCCTCTCTCTCTGCCTGCCTCTCTGCCTATCAGTTATCTGACTTGTGATCTCTGCCTGCCAAAGAAATTAAAAAAAAAAATCATCTGAGCCAACTCAGTGCTCATATAATAAAATTTTGGAGTAGCTACAGCAGTGTTTATTCCTCTTACCAACATTTAGCAAAATAAATACTATGGTCATATATTTAAAATAGCCTTTTTAACAATTATTTTTATCTAATCATCACATGTATTCATTTTGCCAAACAACATTTTAAGTCCAATAAGAATATTGCTCATATTACTTATTATTCTTATTGTTCTTTGTATTACTATTTTTACTATCATACTAATTTTCCAGCCTCTTCATTTATTAGGCTTGTATCAATAAAAGCATATTTTAATAGCTAAATGAATTTCAATTCATTATTTGATCAAAATATTTTTTGGAATCCAAGTTATGCAATAAATCACATATTTATTCTATAAACATTTCTAAATATGTATGCGTAATATGCATATTTTTATAAATGTATACTTAGCATTTATAATCATACACATACAATTAAAACATAACACTTTCTATATCACATGAAAAATAATTTGGACTTCAAAAATACATTTTACGTCATTGGAATTTGTAAATTAAAATGCATTATGAATATTTATATCAAGTATTTATTTAACATAAATAAGTTATCAGGACAAATTTGGGATGTAATACTTTACTTGAAATTCACTAGCTAATAGATAAGTTAACTGAACTACTCAGAGTACTTAAGAACTGAGATTAATCTATTATTTCATACCATCTTACCTTCCATAAAATGATCACAAATCCAATACTGAATATGTCACTTCTTGAGAGATTTGCTTGAACATTCACTCATGGAACCTAGACAGTAAGTGGTAAAATCA
Organism: Taxidea taxus jeffersonii; assembly: GCA_003697995.1. Taxonomy (NCBI): domain Eukaryota; kingdom Metazoa; phylum Chordata; class Mammalia; order Carnivora; family Mustelidae; genus Taxidea; species Taxidea taxus. The sequence continues at coordinate 58,185 of RCUC01154396.1, forward strand.
GTCAATGAGCCACAGGATGGAGGGAACAAATGATGACATGAGTCTTATTTTGTTTTTCCAGAAGTAGATACAGTTGTTCAGTAGCATATTAGTCATCAGTATTCACTTTAAAAAGTCCTCAGTAGCACAACATCTCCAAAGGCAGATTCTATGTAATTGATTATCTTTTTTCAACTATCTGTGGTTGTTATTTGTTGAAATAATAAAAACCTAAACAAATTCAGCAAAACTTTATGGCAAAAAACCATAAATAATGTTTTACTTTCTCATGGCTTAAGCAAAGTGTTTTTGTTGTTTCACTCTTGAGTAAATTAGAAAGCTATTTGTTTTTGCCATTTTTCTCAAAGTGAAAATTGACTTCTCTTCAGATAACTTGCTGTTTATGTTGCAAATTTCTCCTTTTTTTGCTAGGAAAGATTGCTATAGAAACCCAAAAACTTAATTTCCTCTCTTCACTTAAGTAATAATAATTATATATGAAATCTTTGAAGAGACTCTTGTTTTAGAATGTTTTTCCCTTTTTAATAGACTGTTATTTGAAATAGATTAAATTCAAAATGTTTGTTGATATTTATCTTTCCTTATATGTAGTACTAGCCTTTAAAATAAATCATATATATCACACTGTAAATTAAATTTGAAAGAAATTGGTTAATTTTAGTGTTATCTGGAAAAGACATTGTCTTATTCAATGGTTCTTAAATCAGTAATTTATATTACTTCCAGCACATTACATCCTAACACCACCTGGGAAGTAAAATTTTCTGGAGGGTTGGTTTTCATTTCATTCTAAATGCCTGATTGATGAAATTAAGCATGTAAACATTTAAGAAGCTGGATTAAGAGGTTCATGAATAGAATAAACATTCTTTTACTGTGTCCCTTTAGATTTGTTGCAAGATGAAGCATAAAATCTAAAATAAACATTTATAAATGCTGAATTTCTGGCTTAAAATACAACCACATTGCAGAGATTCATATACATCCTTATTTTCTAAATTTAGTGTCAGAAAGAATCTAAAAGTTAATTTAGTTATTCAAAGTATTCTATTTTACTTCCAAAGAAACTAGGGTTTATAATGGTTAAGATTACTGTCCAAGTTTACAGGACTAGATAATGATAATTTTATTAGTACTCAGTGTTTCTGAACCAACGCAGTTCCCCATAAAATACATCTATTTAGATTTTATACAGATAGTCCTTTTTTACCACAGGTGGAATTGCCAATTTGCATAACAAAAGCTTTTTGAGAAATTATGAAGAGTTCTTAGTTTCAGGATTATTATTTTGAAATAAAAAAAGTAAATGTTTTATGATAAACAAAATAATTATTTTAGATTTCAAAAAGTATTTAGGTGATTTGTATTTCCCTGATGCCCAGTGATGTGGAGCACTTTTTCATGTGTCTGTTGGCCATCTGGATGTCTTCTTTGCAGAAATGTCTGTTCATGTCCTCTGCCCATTTCTTGATTGGATTATTTGTTCTTTGGGTGTTGAGTTTGCTAAGCTCTTTGTAGATTTTAGATCCTAGCCCTTTATCTGATATGTCATTTGCGTATTATGCTTAGCGAAATAAGTCAACTGGAGAAAGACAACTACCACATGATCTCCCTTATATGAGGAAGTGGAGATGCAACGGGGGTGGGAGTTAAGGTGGTAGGAAAAGTGAAAATGAAAGAAGATGGGATCGGGAGGGAGAAAAACCAAAAGAGACTCTTAATGTCATAAAACAAACTGAGGGGGGTGGGGGGAAGAGGGGTTGGGTGAGGGTGGTGGGGTTACATCATATGTTTAAATAAAGCTTAAATAAAGTAAAAAAAAAAAAGAAATAAAACATTGAGCTGAACAAAAAAAAAAGTATTTAGGTGAGATAAGTAGCTGATATATATTTTTTAAATATACGGAATGACTTAAATGATTAGGTAACTCTGTTCTCAGTAAGAATAAGATCAGTTTCAGATTCATTTTTGTACCTGTAAAATTTAAGACATAACATAGTATGGTGATCAATTAGTGTAGAACTGAAAATAGGATGAACACAGGAGTAAAAATCTCTGCCTAGGAAATTAGGCAATGATTACTATAAGGAGTACAATGTTTTGATATCAAGTGGTTTTCAAAAGAAGAAAAAGCAGAAAATTTGATTAATTCAAGTGTTCCTGAATTTTAAAGCATATTCTAATGTACACATGTGCATTTATTCTGTGGAAATAGAAAGAAAAATATCTGTTGGAATTATAGAGTTTAAAATTACCAAGAACTGCTGAAAGAGAGAATTAAGTGAAAATATGGAAGTGACATAATCTAATTTTCACGAATAGAAAGTAACCTGCAAATTGAAAGACCAAAGGTTTTAGTAAAAATTAAATATAAAATCAGGACCAGTTACTGTTACTTAAAATCCAAATATACTTTTTTTGGTGGATATTTATTATCTTTTTCAATCTTCTTTTTCTATTTGGAAAAAAAAATACAACTAAAAACATTTCCCAGACTCCTTTGAGCTAAAATCACTGCTGCTGCCAATTAAGTTTTAACAATTTAGTGCACCAATTTGAGAGATAAAAGGGTAACTCCCTTAATAGTACCTTCAAATGGCCATAATGCATTATAACAGATACATCTCTAAAGATACCTGTGGCCATGTTACATGGTCACTAGGTCCTTAGGAAAGTGACTTGACCCAGCTTTTGGGGAATTAACAGTTAATGAGATAATGCTAATCACTACAGCTATAGTAAGCTACAATAACAGTAATTTGGGTGAATGTTGTGTTTTGGCTTGAGTCTAATGCACAGTGGGACCAACACATAGATGATCCACATTTGTGTTTATTTTCCGAGATATGCAATGCATAGCCAGAATAGTCCTAAGTTATAAATTAGAAGAATCTTTTTCTCCTCCACCTCTCATACCATTAGATCATTGACAGGGAAGTGTGAGCTTTATTGTAGGAAAGACCCCCCAAAATAGTGAATTTGGTAGGAATAGTCAGGAATAAATTTTGTTTCCATTATTTATTGCTGCATAAGGAAGTACAACAAAAATCAGTGGCATAAACAAACACTTTATTATTATATCTCATAGCTTAGTGAGTCAGGAATCAGACCAGGGCTTGGTAGGGTGACTCTTTGCAGCACTGACTGGTATATTAGAGGTATTCGTCTTGGTACCTTGTCTGGATTGGATGCACTCATATACTTGGAGCCTGGCATGGGTGGCTACAAGTCTAGGCTAATCTGGGCCTCTTTTCTCTTCAGGTAGTCTCAGAACCTTTCCACATGATCTGACAACATAATTACACTTCTTAAAGAGGACTCAAGACTCCTGTAGACTATATTGGGACCTAGCAGACCTCATACAGACTAAGCCCACACTGACATATTGTCACCTCACCATACTGCAGTAAAAACATCTACATGCCAGCCCTCTATGAGATAATTCCCAAAAAAATGAGGACTTTAAAAAAAAAATTTCCACAACTGCATATTCCAAACTTATCACAGTTATCACTAGTGAAACTAATTCTTTGATGATCTCAGGCGATAAAAGACGTAATAATAAATAAAGAAGAGATATCTTCTAAAGGGATATCTTTTATTTGTGGCAATAGTCTTTTGCTGCCTCCTTGTCTTTGGGGTATCAGTAAAGGCAGAGAAAATAAACAGGATTCTTCACAAAATTTCCTTTTAATTATTTTTTTTCATGTAGGGAAAGCTAAAAAAAATATAAAACTTGTTCTAGAGCACAATGCAGTAAGTTTCTTATGAATGATGAGCACAGGTCTTCAAGTGTTACATATGTACAAGAAGAATGAGACTAGCTAGCATCAACCTGGTGTCTGGAGAAGCCAAATGGAGGAGACACTGGAATAAAATTTGTAGGATAAGACTTTAGAGAGGAGGTAACAGTGGGTATAGATAGCCTGGTCCTATTGTATTGGGAGGATCAAAGGAATTTTTTTTTTTTTCCTTTGGCTGACTGGCTAATTGTAAGTTTTCAATTTCTGTTGTCAATAAATTGCTTCCTTCCATCTTGCCACTGCATATTAATTCCATAAGAGATGGAATATGATTTATATGAATTATATGAATATGAATCAATATTCTTTAATAAGTATTATTTTAAATGAAAAGACATTAACAATTAACTGCATATAAAGACTTACACCAATTAAATGGAACAGATAAAAATATGCTCTCTCTAAAGTATTATATTAATATAAATAACTTTGCTTAAATATTAAAGAATAATTATAAATTTAAATAAAAGAATTGAGAATCCTCTATTTACATAATATGAATCTAGGTCACAAAGGGGTTTGTGCGTGGATAGATAGATAGCTAGATGATAAACTTTTTTAAGAACAATTTTAGGGTTAGGGAAAAATTAACTGGAACGATACAGATATTGTCCCTATGTCTCCCACTTTCATGTATTCATAGCCCCCTATCATTATTATACTATTCTATATCCTCCACCAGAGTGGTACGTTTGTCTCAATGGATGACTCTACATCGATATACATCATGATCACTCGAAGGCCATAGTTTACATTAACGTTCACTTTTCTTTTGTACCTTCAATGAGTTTGGATGAATGTATAATGACGTGTATCCATTATTTTAATATCATAGAGTATTTTCCTATTATAAAAATCCTCTGTGCTTCCCCTACTCATAACTGTTTCCCCCTAAATCCTGGCAACAGCTGTTCCTTTTGTTGTCTACACAGTTTTGTTTTTACAGAATGTCACAGAGTTGAAATCATATGGTATACAGACTTTTCAGATTGTTTTTTTTTTTTTCACTTAGTAAAATGCATTTAAGGTCCCTCCATGTCTTGTTGTGGCTTGATAGTTCATTTATTTATAGTGTTTAGTAAATATTCCATTGTTTAGATGTACCACAGTTTTCACTCACCTAATGAAGGATATCTTGGTTGCTTCTAAGTATTGGCAATTATGTATAAAGTTACAATAATCATCTGTGTGCCGGTTTTCATGTGCACTCATGTGCACCATTGCTGGATAATATGGTAAGACTGTTTAGTTTTGTAGAAAATAGCCAAGCTACCCTCCATGGTGGCAGCAATATTTGCATTCTCACCAATGAATGACAGTTATTATTGCTATGTATCTTCCCCAGCATTTGGTGTTGTCAATGTTTAGGTTTTGGGCTATTCTAGTAGGTATATAGTGGTATCTCAATATTGTTTAAATTTGCAATACTCTAATGACCCATGATTGGACCATCTCTTTCAAATGGTTGTCATCTGCATATCTTCTTTGGTGAAATGTCTGTTAAGATATTTTTGCCCATTTTTTAATAGAGTTACTCATTTTCCTATTGTTGAATTTTAAGTGTTCTTTGTATATTTTGTATCACATTCTTTTACCAGTCATGTCCTTTTGCAAATGTTTTCTCCCAGTTTGTAGCTTGTCTCCTCATTCTCTTGACATTGTCTTTTGTAGAGGAGAATTTTTTAAAATTTTAGTCAATTCTTCCTTTCATGGATGGTGACTTTGGTCTTATAGCTAGAAAGTCACCTCCATTTGTGACATGGATGGGCCGGGAAGGTATTATGTTAGGCAAAATAAGTAATCCAAGTCCACTTTCAAAAAACACTTCAGTGTTTTTTCTAGTAAGAGTATTTTATAATTATAAAATAATCTCAATTCTTTCCTCCTTTCTATGTTTCATTTATGTCATTAATTTCACTTAGAGATGACTTGGAGATAGACTGTATTTGTAACTATATAACACATAGTTACTAATATTATTTTGAACAAACTATTATCCATTAGATCAATTAAAAATAAGAAAAATGAATATATTTAATTTATCTTCACCTATTCCATATCTGATGTTCTTCCTTTCTTTATGTAGATCTGGAATTCGGACCTGTGTCATTTTCCCTTTCTCTGAAAAACTCCTTTTAACATTTCTTAAAAAGCAAATCTCTGACAACTAATTCCCTCAATTTTTGTTTGAAGAACTCTTTATGTCTCCATTACTTTTTTTTTTTAAGTTTTTTTTTTTTTACTTTATTTAAGCTTTATTTAAACATATGATGTAACCCCACCACCCTCACCCAACCCCTCTTCCCCCCACCCCCCTCAGTTTGTTTTATGACATTAAGTGTCTCTTTTGGTTTTTCTCCCTCCCGATTCCATCTTCTTTCACTTTTACTTTTCCTACCACCTTAACTCCCACCCCCGTTGCATCTCCACTTCCTCATATCAGGGAGATCATGTGGTAGTTGTCTTTCTCCAGTTGACTTATTTCGCTAAGCATAATACGCTCTAGTTCCATCCATGTCGTCGCAAATGGTAAGATTTCATTTCTT